>JACAXG010000449.1:32202-43993 GCA_018881555.1 Amblyornis subalaris | reverse complement strand
GGCCGGGCTCGGGAGGGGAGCTCCGGCTTGGAGCGACCACCAAAGGCTGCTCCGCCTCATTCCCGCGGAATTCCCTCATCCATGCCCGACTGAAGGCTCATCCCGCGGAACCGGGAGGTTTCCTTGGATATGGATCCCTGGGAAGTGCCCTTGGCGTCCTGCTGGCCCCGCACGGCCCACGGATCCCTTCGGATGCTCCGCGGCTTCCAGGACCTTTTCCCTCCTTCCCTCGCTCTCCTCATCCTGTTTGGATACAAAGCCTAACCCTGCCCGACCTGGGATGCGCCTGGAATTTTCCAGGATGGAATTTGGGTGGAAAAGCCCCATCCGATCCCTCCTGGCCGGGGACAAGGCGACCCCGAGGCCTCGGTTTTCCGAGCAGCTCCTTTGGCAGCTCGTCCAAGCGGGAAAAATGTCCCTGCTTTTCAAGCGGAGCCAGGGCTGATGGAAATATTTATGGAATATTTATGGAATGTTTTATTGCCATCCCAGTTTAGTCCTTGATTGGAAACATTTCCCGGGAACCCTCGGGGAAATGGAATTAAGGGCTGATTGAAGGGTCTGGATTTGGGGTTTTTTTGGGATGGTTGTTTTGCCAGGAATGCTGATCCACAGGTTTTGTGGAGAGGTTGGGGATGAGGAAAAGCGTTGGAGTTGGATGTCCATGGATGAGTCTGGATTTAAAAATACAGGGAAAATAGCCCTTTCCCTCATCCCATGGAGCTGGAGCTGCGGAGGGACCACGGATGGAGACATCCAGGTGGGATGTGAAGGATTTCAGGGAAGCTAAAATCATTTTCCCAAATAATAGTTTGGGATCCTCAGTTTCCAGAAAGAACAACGGGAGCATCGTCCCAGAATCCTTCGGGAATGCTTTGGGTGGGAAGGGACCTTGAGGCTCATCCCATTCCACCCCTGGTGCTCCCGGAGCAGTGGGATTTATCTCTGGAATTGGCTGAATTCCCAACATTAATTATCCAGCCTGGAACTTGTTCCCGTTATCTTCTCCGGCAGCAGCTCCGATCGGAGCCTCCCTCTGCTTTTTCCCCCTTTTCCCCTCCGAACGTCGCATCCCGGATTTTCCCATCCCGACAAAAGGAGGCTCCATCTAATGACCATGCCGGGAATATTCAGGAAGCTCCATTTTGTTCGGATGGGGCAAAAAACCCCTCGGGAATTCCTTGGAGACCCCGAGACTCCGAGCGGGAGGAAGGGGCTCCTTTGAAACTGAAAATGAGGGAATGCAGGGATCGCGAGGAGCCGGGAACGGTGCTGGAGGAGCCAATTATCTGCCTGGAAAACCTTGGATTCATTAGGAGGGAAATAAAGGCAAAGTTTTGGGAAGATAATTGCTCCTTTTAAATCCCAGCGCCCTTGATCCCTGCTTGTCTCATAAACATGGATTTGATGGGATCCTGGAGGGATGCCAGGCGCTCGTTAACGAGGAGCACGGAAAGGGCCTGGAACGCTGGAATTTTTGACCTGGAATCAAACGGAAAAGGGAAAAAAGGGAAGAGATTGGAGTTCAAAGGCTCCTCCTGGCGCGTCCTGGCTGTTCCCGGCGCCGGGAGCTGGAAGGGATGGATCCTGCTCCGATCCTAGGAGCTGGATCAGCACTGGGAATCACTCAGGGGCTGAGGTGAGGCATTTCCACCACCTGACCTGTCCCTATCCCATCCCATCCCATCCCATCCCATCCCATCCCACTCCACCCCATCCCCTCCCCTTCCCTCCCATCCCATCCCTTTCCATCCCATCCTCTCCCCTCCTCTCCCATCCCACCCCCCAGGGCCGTGTCCCCCGGGCTCAGGGCTGGGCCCATCCCGGTTTTCCTGCCCCTCTTGGGGAATTCCCGGGTCAGAGAGGCTGGGATCAGGGATTGGTAACTCTGCTCCACTGGGAGCCGAGCACCGGGAGGAGCCTGGATCCCACTGGGATCACTCAGTGGGCACAGGAACAGGCACAGCCACGATCCCGGCGCTTCCCAGCTGTCCCACGGGATCGCCGGGAGCCGGACGCTCCCCCGGAGCCGCTCTCCCATTCCAGAGGGCCCAGGACCCCCCCAGGTGTCCCCTTCCCAGGACAGGTGACCTCGGGGTGGCAGAGGCCTCACCTGGYGCCGCCTGCCCGCGGGGCCGTGTCCCAACGGGGAGCTCCAGCCTGGATCGGGAAACAAATCCCACAGGGAGAGGGGACGGGAGACAGGGCCCCTCCCCCACCCCGGTCCTGTGCTGTGTCACCTGTGTCACCTGTCCTGTGTCACCTGTGCTACGTCACCTGTCTTGTGTCAGCTGTGTCCCCCACCTGTCCCACGTCAGGGATCCCACCTTTGGCATTCCAAGGGAACAGGGACACCCCAAAGCTCCATCCCGGGGATCCCCCCGAGCTGCCCYCCCCCCCCATTGGTCACCTGAGCCCTCCCAGGTGTCCCAGGTACCCTGAGCCGGAGGGGCCACTTCCCAGGAATGTGGAGAAATGAGGGGGAGAGGGGTGGGAAGAGCTGGGAATTCCAGGACAGGGATGTCCCCGGGCACACCTGGAGGAGGCCCCRGGCTGGGAATCCCGAGCCAGGAGAGAGCTCCGGACCCACTCCCGAAATCCCAGGTGGGAGTTCCCGGGAGGAGCCTTTACCTGCTGGGCTCGGGGGGCTCTGGCCCCTCTCCCGGGATCCTCGGTGGGTGGGAATTCCCCTCCGGAGCCTTGGCCTGGGATCGCTTCCGCGCCAGGGCAGCGCTGAGCCAGCTCCCGTCCTCCTTCCCTGTGGGATCAGCCCCTGCTCCCGGGAAATCCTTGCCCTTTGATCCCAGTCCCGGGAAATCCTTGTCTTTCTGTCCCAGTCCCAGGAAATCCTCGTCCTTTGACCCCAGTCTCGGGAAATCCTTGTTCTTCTGTCCCAGTCCCAGGAAATCCTCGTCCTTTGACCCCAATCCCGGGAAATCCTCGTCCTTTGACCCCAATCCCGGGAAATCCTCGTCCTTCAGCCCCAGCCAGGCGGCCCCGGGGGGACGTTGGGAGCTGCCCCCGGCTGGAAACCTGCGGGGGGAGAGGGGGACACAGCCAGGAGAGAGGGACACTGGGGACATGGGGGCACTGGGGACATCGGGGATATTGGGGATATTGGGACACTGGGGACATTGGGAGCACTGGGGACATCAGGAACATTGGGGACACAGGGGACACTGGGGACATTTGGGGCACTGAGGACACTGGGAGCACTGGGGACTTTTGGGGACATTGGGAGCACTGGGACACGGCTGGGAGGGCCCCTCCCACCCCAGTACCTCCGGCCCCGGCCCCGTCTCCGCCCGGTCTCGGAGGCCACCGAGGGCTCGTAGGATCCGAAGGGAAAATCCGGCTCATCCCGGCCCCCGCCCGGCCCTGCCGGAAAAACGGCCCCGAGTCACAATTCCCGACGGGATAGGGCGTCTGGAAAATACCTGCCCTGCTCTTCCCTGGAATTCCAGCTGGGGGGGAGCCCCTGGAAAACACCCCCGTGCCCTGCTCCTCTGGCAATTCCCAACAGGATTGAGCCTCTGGGAAATGCTTTCCTTGCAAGCCCCCCCGGCCTTGCTCACCCGGCTGCTCCCGCTCCTGGGCCTCCGGCTGGAATTCCCCCTTTCCCGGCTGCTCCAGGGTTTTGCCTCTTCCCAGCAGCTCCTGGATCCCGGCGCGGCCCTTCCGGAGCCCCTGGCTGGGAACAGCCGGCACAGGCAGGGGTGGCACCGGGATCACCCCTGTTCCTGTCCCCGTCCCCATCCCGGTGTCCCCTCACCCGCCCGGTGTCCCCCGCGTGTTCCCGGCTCCGTCGGCGCCGCTGCCGAGTCCCAGGGAATCCACCAGGTCATCGACGTCGTCCCCAAAGGTGACATCGGGACGGCGGGGGGGCGGGGCGGGGCCTGGGGGGGGAATGGCACCGACTGGATCTGGAACATCTCCAGGTGTCACCAACTGGATCTGGGACACCCCCAGGTGTCACCAACTTCTGGGACATCTCCAGGTGTCACCAAGTGGATCTAGGACATCCCTGGGTGTCACCAGCACTGGGACATCTCTGGATGTCACCAAGTGGATCTGGGACATCTCCAGGTGTCACCAGCTCTGGGACATCCCTGGATGTCACCGACCGGCTCTGGGACACCCCTGGGTGTCCCCAGCTCTGGGAATCTCCATGTCCCCTCCCCGGTGTCCCCTCACCGCTGTCCCTGCTCCATCCTGGTTTGTTCCCGGAGCTGTTCCCGGTCCCCGCTGCCGCTGGCTCCTCCTCCAGGAATGGCCCTTCCAGGGGGTCCCCGGGATCTGGGAATTCCCCCGGAGGGGCGGGAAAAGGGAGGAACAATCACAAATCCCACCGAGACCGAGCGGGTTCCATGAAGCAGCTCCAGGGAACAGGGAATGGGGCCTGATACCATAGGAATTACTCCACAGGGAACAGGGAATGAACTTTTTTGCCATGGGAGTTGCTCCACAGGGAAGAGGGAATGGGGTTTGGTGCCATAGGGTTCACTCAGAAGGGAACAGGGAATGGGTTTGGTGCCCCGGGAATTCTCTGCAGGGAATAGGGAACAGGTAAGGGGGTCTGATCCCATGGGAATTGCTCCACAGGGAACAGGGAAGGGGGTTTTTTCCCACGAGAATCACTCCACAGGGAACAGGGAATGGGATTGGTCCCACAGGAATTTTTCCACAGATAACAGCAAAGCAGAATTCCCTGTACCTTTTTCGGGATTCAGCAGCTTCCCAGAACGTTTCCCTGGCCCTGTCCCAGCCCCCACCGGCCTGGGCCCGGCTCTGGACATTCCCAGGAGTTCTGCATCCAGCTCATCCAGGTCATCCAGGCCCTGGGGAGCAGGAAAAGCATCCAGTCCTCACCTGCAGAGCAGGTGGGATTCCCAAAACCCTTGGGAATTCTGCCCTCGCTCACCTCCACCCCATCTGCGTTCTCTGCTGGGAATTTCCCATTCTCCGCTGGGAATTTCCCGTTCTCCGCTGGGAATTTGCCTCTGGAATCCTCGTCTGGGCCCCCCCTGAGGCACAGCCCAGCTCAGGGGAGGGGCCTCAAGTGTTCCCACCTGGGAACACCTGGAAAAATGAGGCTCATCCAGCCCCAGGATGAGTGAGGGAGCAGAGCTGGAAATGTTCATCCAGCCCCTGCCCCCAGGAAGATTCCAGAGGGATTTGGGAGCACAGGGAGGGGCTCACCTGGGGCTCACCTGCGGGAAGGGGTCCCGGGAACCTCGAGCAGGTGGAGTTGGGGGCTCCTCTGGAAAAAAGGGAGGGATCAGGGATGGACATGGMTCAAGGCGGGAATGGGGAGGCAGGACATTCCCTCCAGGACATTCCCTCCAAGGAATCCCAAGGACAGGTGATTCCCTCCAGGTGATTCCCTTGGGAGCCAAGAGGTCCCATTTTACCATCAAATCCCAGGAGGTCCCCGAGCACGTCCTCGATGGAATCTGGAACAGGACAAAGCCCAGGTGATCCAGGTGAGCTCAGGTGAGTTCCCATCACCAGGCCAGTGGGGAAAGCTCCCGGTTTGAGTCTAGAACGTTCTGCGTCCCCCTGTCCCCCTCTCCCTCCCAGCATTCCCAGGGATCCAAGTTCTCSCCCGGACAGGTGAGGGCAGGTGGGGGGGGGAGGGCAGGTGAGGGTGGGAGGGCACTCACCTGATAAGCGGCTCCGGGCCTTGCCAGCCTGTGGAGAGACACAAATTCCCTCAGGAGAAACTGAAGCACCTGGATTTTCCCAAACACTAAAGCCAGGTTTCTATGGAGAGTCCACCTGCATCCCACTTGATTCCCAACCCAACCCACCTGGATCCCCGGCCTGTCCCACTTGGATTCCACCCAGATCCCAGACCTGGATCCGAGCCCATCCCACCTGCATCCCACYTGAATTCCAGACCTATCACACCCACCCAGCAGCCGGAGCATCGCACCTGGATCCCACCCGGATCCCGGCCCCTCACACTCACCATGGCGCGTCCCAGCCCGTCCGTGATTCCCAGGCGATTCCCAGCTCCACCTGCCCGGTGCCGCCGGCTCCGGGACCCCCGGGATCAGCCCCGTCCCGCCCCTGCCCCTGAGGGGAGAGGAAGGCGCTGCTTGGGGTCCCGGACCCGCCACTTTCGGGGGTGCCGGGCCCGTCTCTCCCCCTCAAGGGGCCTCAGGGGATCCCGGCACTCCCCCTGCCCGCCACTCCAGGGGGTTCCGGGCCCGCCCCTCCCGCCCGGAGGGTCCCGTGGCTCCCCCTCACGCGTCTCACCCAGCGCCGGGCTCAGCCTGGGCGCCGCCATGTTGCGCGCCGCCCTCAGGGAAGGCCCCCGCTGCCATGGCAACGGGGCTGCCCGCGCAGCGCCTGATGGCAACGCCGCCATTGCCGTTCCCTCAAGGAAGGCCCCCGCTGCCACAGCGACRGGGCTGCCCCGCGCGGCGCCTGATTAGAGCCGTTCCGGCTCCACTGTCGCGATCCTCGTCACCATCGTCAGCGATTCGGATATATCGTGTGTTTTACCCATGTGAAGAGCTCTGGGTTGCCATCCGGGGTCCTGCGGGACCCAGGCTCGGTTATCCCTGCACGATCATCAGGTGCAAAATCCCGATATCCCGACATAAAACCCCGATATCCGGCCCGAGGGGCAGCCCCTCCTGCCCCACGGCCAGGCTGCGCTGGGTCTGTCTCCCTCCCTCCCGCCGTTCCCGAGGGTATTCCCGGGGTAATTTTCCACACATTCGGTCCAAACTCCATCAAACGTTTCCTTGCCCCTCATTCCCAGTGTCGCGACATTCCCTGGTCCCTCCTGGAATCCTGGAATGCTCAGGGCTGGAACACTTCCCTGTTTCCCATTCCCGGGATCCYGGACCCACAGGACGCCCGGAGACCCCAAAAACACCTTTATTTACTTATAAACAAACTGAGCGAGATTGGAGCCCCAACGCGGCTCCAGGGGGGGAATGGGGGACAAATGGGTGGGGGGTCCAGGAGAGGACTGGGAGCACTGGGAGGGAGTGGGAAGGGACTGGGAGGGACTGGGAAGGGCCGGCAGCCACTATTGGTAGTAGAGCTCCAGGTTCATCCCATCGTGGATCTCATCTGGAGTGGGAGTTAAGGAAAAGGGCAATTTTGGGTTTTTTTGGGGGGTTTTGGGGGTTGAATGATTTTGGGGAGGGGGTTTTGGGGTTGATGGATTTGGGTGGGGTTCGCAGGGATTTAGGGGGTTGAATGATTTTGGGGAGGGGGTTTTGGGGAGTTGCAGGTGGATACAGTCCCCGAGCGTCACGTGGTCCTTGAAGATCGTGTACCTGGGGGGGGAGGGGAGGGCGTCACCCCCCCAACCCCCCGGGGATCCCTCCTGGTCCCCGCACTCCCTGTGCCCCCCCAAACCTCTGGGGGTGTCTCCCCCTTCCCCAATCTCGGGACGCCCCCCCGGCACCCCAAACTCCTGGGGTGCTCCTGTCCCCCCTCAGACCCCCCAAACCCCTTGTGCCCCCCAGACTCCCCCCAACCCTCCTGTGACCCCCCAGATCTCCTCCCCAAACCCCAGGGGTGCCCCTGTGCCCCCCCACACCCTTCCAAAAACACTCAGGGTGCCCCCCCAGCCCCCCCCAAATCCCCAGACTGCCCCCCCAGCCCTCTCCCTGCTCCCTGGGATGCCTCTTTTTCCCAATCCCCAATCCCGGGGTGCCCCTCACCCCCTCCCTGGACCCCCCCCTCACCATTTCTTGAGCACGATCTTGTCCCAGCGGGTCCCGGTCTGGGCCGCAATCAGCTTCTTGAGGTCCCGGATCGAGTCCTCGGGGCTGCGGGGCCGTTAAGGAAAAAGGGGAGCACCGGGAGACCCCCCCGACCCCTCCCTGACCCCCCCAGAGCCCCCTCAGGGCTGGATACTTGCATTTCACCCGGACCTTCTTCCCCAGGCGGTCGTTGCAGACGACCTCGATCATGGCTGGGAGAGGGAAAGGGGGGAGGAAAAGGGGAAAAAAGGGAGGGGAAAGGCAGGGAGAAAGGGAGGAAGAAGGCAAGAAAGGGGGAAAAGGGAGGAAAAGGGAGAGAAAAAGGGAAGAAGTGGAGAAAGGGAGGAAAGAGGAAAAAGGATGAAGGGAGGAAAAAGGGGGCAAGGGGGGAAAAAAGGAAAGGAGAAGGGGGATGTAAGGAAGGGGTGAAGAGGGGAA
This sequence comes from Amblyornis subalaris, assembly GCA_018881555.1. NCBI lineage: Eukaryota > Metazoa > Chordata > Aves > Passeriformes > Ptilonorhynchidae > Amblyornis > Amblyornis subalaris. The sequence continues at coordinate 35,825 of JACAXG010000449.1, read as the reverse complement.
AAACGGGGGGAAGGGGGTAAAAAGGGAAGGAGAAAGGGAAAGAGGGGAAAGGGAGAAAAAGAGGGGCAAAATACGAGAAAGGGGGAGAAAAAGGGGAGGAAGAAGCGGGAAGAAGGGAAGAGGAGAGGAGGGGAAAAGGGGGATGGAAAAAGAAGGAAAAAGGGGGGAATAGGGAAGAGAAGGGGGAAGGGAAGGAGAGAAGGGAAAAAGGAAGGAAAGGGGTAGAAAGGGGGGAAAGGAGGGGAGAAGGGGGGAAAAAAGCGGGGAGGAAGGCGGGTGCAATAGCGGGAACGGGAATTAACGGGAGGACAGGGAGACACCGGACAGGACACCGGAGAAAACGGGGGAGGCGCCGGGGGGAGGGGGGGGTTGGTAACGGAGGAGGTTAAACAGGGCGGAGCCTCCCAACTCTCCCGAAATCCCCCGGTTCCCCCGAGCACACCCCGAAACCCCCCGGTACCGCCGACAACCTCCTCGGTACCTCTTGAGCTCCTCCCAATCCCCCCGCTCCTTCCCGAATCCCTCCCATCGCGCCCCTCCCGGGCGCCCGCCCCCGGTCACCTCCCGGGCCCCCGGTACCTCTCGAAACCCCCCGGGCCTCTCCGGCCCCCCTGACAAGCCCTCCCGGTCCCGCTCGGTACCTCCCGAGCTCCCTCCCGGGCCCCCGCGGTATCCCTGGGTCCCGTCAGGCCTTCCCCGGTCCCTCCCGACCCCCGCGATGCCCCGAGGTCCCGCCGGTACCTCCCGAGCCTCTCTCGCTCCGCCACAGCCGCCGCCGCCGCCGCCGCCGCCGCGCCGGAACCGGAAGTGACGCCACGAGAGCGACGCAGGAAGTGGCGCTAAGAGTAAGGGCCAAGATGGCGGCGGGGCCTGAGGGGAACGGGGGAAATGGGCGGGAAATGGGGAGAGAAATCGGGGAAATGGAGGGGAATGAGGACAAAACTGGGGGAGAAATGGGGAGGGAAGGGGAAAGAAATAAGGGGGGAGTGGGGGGAAATGGGGAGAGAAATGGGGGTAAATGGGAAGATATATGAGGAGAGAAATGGAGGAAAGGGGTAAGAAATGGGCGGGGAATGGGGAGAGAAATGGGGGGAATGGGGAGAGAAATGGGGGAAATGGAGGGGAATGGGGAGAAAACGGGGGGGTATGAGGAGGGAATGGGGAAAGAAGAGGGAAATGGGGGGAATGGGGATAGAAATAGAGGGAGAAACGGAGGGAAGGGGGAAAGAAATGGGGGAAAAGGGGAGAGAAATAGGGGAAAATGGGGAGAGAGATGGGGAGAGAAATGGACGGAAGGGGGAAGAAATGGGGGAAAATGGGGGGGAAATGGGTGGGAAATGGGGAGAGAAACGGAGGAAATGTTGCAAAATGTGGAACCTATAAAATTTTCTTAACAAAGGTCATTGTTCAATGTTTGATCTTGGTGACTTTCAACAAAACAACAAAAAGGGGGATTTAAGCCATGAAACAGCGGCCAAGAAGCTCCAGGTGGTGTCCAGGGCTTGGAAAAATGAATTCCTTGTGGGTGGAATTGCCTCGTGAAGGTCTCAGCCTGAGAAGGAGGAATTCCACTGATGGGGACACAGGGAATGCAGAATTCCTGGGCCACAGGGACACCTGGCAGAGCTCCCAGGAGYGGTGTCTCTCCATTCCCTGGATTTGTGTCACCCAGAGCAGCCGTGTACTGCCTGGGATGTGTCGGGACCAAAAACAGCACCAGRAAAAGCCAGATTTAAAGGCTCTAAGGAATTCCTGCACTTGGACATTCAGCTGCATCCCCCAGCTCCCAACATCCTGGCGGGATCCCACGGAGCAGAGGGACAGTGGGAGGATCCGGGATCAGGAGGATCCTGGAGCGTCAGGAGCRGGATCATCCCGTTCCCCCCTGCCATGGGACACCTTCCATAGCCCRGGKKGCTCCAAGCCCTGTCCRAGCTGGCCTGGAACTCTTCCAGGGATGGGGCAGCCACAGCTTCTCTGGGAATTGCATCCCAGCCACTCACTGCCCTCACAGGGAGGAATTTCTTCCCCAAATCCCACCTAAATCCCCCCTCCTTTGCCTTAAACCCATGGAAGGGGGTTCTGCACCTCTTCTGGTGCCCAAAGAGGCGCTGGGTGGGGCTTGGGACACCTGGAGGGACAGGACAAGGGGCTTCACCCTGGGAAGGGGGGGATTGGGATGGATTCTGGGGAGAAATCTTGGGCTGTGAGGGGCTGGGATGGAATTCCCAGGGAAGCTGTGGCTGCCGCGTCCTTGGCAGTGCCCAAGGCCAGGTTGGAGCCACCTGGGCTATGGAAGGTGTCCCATGGCAGGGGGGGAACTGGGGGSGTCAACCCAGGATTGTTGGGAATAACAGCCCAGGGTTATTGGGAATGACCCCAGTGGGAAGGATCAGGCTGTGGCTGGAGAAAGGGCTATGCAGGGAGGGCAGCACTTCCTTGGGATAAAGCTCCTTGTCCCGGTCCCTGAAGATTCCAGGGCAGGCACAGGAATGGGGCCGGGAAGTGCCTGTGGGATGTAGGGGGGGCTCAGRCCAGCCCAGAGCCCCAAAGCCTCCGACCGCTTCCAGAAAGGTCTTGGAGAACAAACGGTGCCATGAGGGTCGATTCCCAGGGAAAGCAGGGGCTAGAGTGAGGGTCAGGGATGAGGATCGGGGATCTGCTGGATGAGCAGAGGCCCCCCCCAGGCCACCCCACAAAGGACATCGACCACGGTGGCACCAACTCGGCACCAGCTCGAGCCCGGGGGAACGGCCAAGGGTCCAACTGGTGGGACTGGGGCAACTGGGAGAGGGCGCGAGGCTCCGGGAGCCCCCGGAGATCCCCCAGGCACCGGCGGTGCAGCCACGGGAGGGGCCGGGGTGGTGACCTGGGGGTGGCACCTGGGCAGGAGGGACATCGGGGCCTGGGCGGTGATGGGGATGGGGACGGGGACAGGGACAGGGACCGGGACCCCCCCCAGTCGCTCCACGGCCCCGCCTCTCATCGGGGCTCGGCCCCACCCCAGCTGCTCCCGGGGCTTCCCAGGGTGGGGCAGAAACCCTCCCGTGTGTCCTGCTCCAGGGGCCTCGATGTCACAGGATCTTCCTGCTCCAGGGATCCACCTGCTCTGGGATCCCCCTGCTCCAGGTGTCCCTACATTCCAGGATCCCCCTGCTCCGGGGGTCCCGATGTCCCAGGATCGTCCTTCTCTGGGATCCTCCTGCTCCAGTGGTCCCAATGTTCTAGGATCTCCCTGCTCCAGGGATTCTCCTGCTGTGGAGATCCTGAAGCTCTGGGATCCCTCCCTGCTCCAAGGGTCCCGATGCTCCAGGACGCTCCTGCTCTGGGGCTGCTCCCCCTCCAGCCGGCGGGATCCCCCTTGGATTTCGGGAAGTGGGGGATGCCCTGGGATGTCTSGGCCCTGGAGCTGCGGGAATTCCCGAACACTTTGAACTGTTTGTTCTTGGTGCTGCTTTTGGTCCCGACCTTCGGCAGCCCCGACAGTCCCGGGTGGGACGCGGCTCCCGCCGGGTGACACATCCGGGGGCGGCACCGGGGTGTCCCCCGTGTCACCCCCAGCACCCCCCGACCCCTCCGTGTCCCCCCGGGCCCCCTTGTGTCCCCCCCAAGGTCCGTGTCAC
>JACAXG010000449.1:6082-16335 GCA_018881555.1 Amblyornis subalaris | reverse complement strand
TAGTACTTGCGGCGGCCTGGGTCGCTGTCGAACACCTCGAGCAGCAGCAGGTACAGGTGAACCCCCTCCAGGCACAGCCACGAGAACGACGCCAGGAAGAAATAGTGCAGCAGCCCCGCGAAGATGGGACAGGCCACCTGCGGGGACAGCGGGGACAGCGTGGGGACACGGACGGGGACAGCGGGGACAGCGACACATACAGCGGGGACAGCGTGGGGACACGGAGAGGGACTGCCCAAAGGTGGGACAGGCCACTTGGGGGACAGTGGGGACAGCATGGGGACATGAACAGGGACAGTGGGGACAGCGTGGGGACACGGACAAGGACTGCCCAAAGGTGGGACAGGCCACCTGTGGGGACAGCGGGGACAGTGTGGGGACACAGACAAGGACAGTGGGGACAGTGAGGACAGCGAGGACAGCATGGGGACACGGATGGGGACAGCAGGGACAGTGGGAACAGGGACAGCAGGGACAGCATGGGGACATGGACAGGGACAGAGGGGACAGCATGGGGACATGGASAGGGACTGCCCACAGGTTGAACAGCRGGGACAGCATGGGGACATGGCCAAGGACCACCCAAAGGTGGGACAGGCCACCTGCAGGGACAGCAGGGACAGTGTGGGGACATGGACAGGGATGGGAGGACAGTGTGGGGACATGGACAGGGAGAAGAACAGGGACAAAAACAGGGCAGAGCACCCAAAAATGGGACAGGCCACCTGCAGGGATGGGGACAGTGTGGGGACATGGACAGAGGGGGGACCACCCAAGGATGGGACAGGCCACCGGTGGGGACAGCAGGCGTATTGTGGGGACACTGTGGGGACACGGACAGTGTGGGGAGAGGGACGGCAGGGGGACCACACAAAGATGGGACAAGTCACCTGCAGGTACAGCGGGGACGCTGTGGGGACACGGACAGGGATAGGAATGGGGACAGGGAGAGAGGTGCTCTAGGTGGGCCCTTGGGGGTCACAGGTGTGTCATGGGGTGTCCCAGGTGTGCCATGGGCAGACCCTTGGGGGTCCCTGGTGTGTCATGGGATGTCCCAGGGGTGCCATGGGCTGTCTCTTGGGGGTCCCAGGGGTGCCATGGGCTGTCTCTTGGGGGTCCCAGGGGTGCCATGGGATGCAATGGGGTGTTCCAGGGGTGCCATGGGCTGTCCCCCGGGAGCCCCAGGGGTGCCGTGAGGGTCCCGCGTGTGGCAGGGGCTGTCCCAGGTGTGCCACGAGCTGTCCCAGGTGTGCCGTGAAGGCCCCAGGTGCACCCCGGGGGTGCCCCCCCCTCACCTCGTACTGGGTCTTGTCGATGCCGACGAGGAAGAGCAGCTCGGCCAGGAAGAGGCTGATGCAGAGGTTCTTGTGGATGGTGGTGCGCTCCGAGGGCAGCCCCCGCAGGCAGCAGAAGGCCGAGATGGACAGGCCCAGGCACAGCAGGGCCACCAGGATCCCCGCCCAGGTGATCACYGACAGCAGCACCTCGTTCAGCCGCCCCGGGAACTGCGGGAAAACGGGAGTTCCGGAGTGGGATCGGGGTCTGGGGTCACCCACCAGACCCAGACAGGGACAGGGACCGCCAGGATCCCTGCCCAGGTGAGCACCGACAGCAGCACCTCGTTCAGCAGCCCCAGGAATGGCGGGAAAACAGGAATTCYGGGCTGGGATTGGGGTCTGGGGAGTATCAGGGGTCATCTGGGTCCAGCCACGGACATGGGGAGGGACAGGGACAACCAGGGTTCCACTGGCTGCAGGCGCGTGAGCTGTGCGTGCCCAGGTGTGTCCACGTGTTCCCAGGTGTGTGTATCTGTGTGTGTATCCAGGTGTGCCCAGGTGTGCCCGAGATGTATCTGTGTGTGTATCCAGGTGTGCCCAGGTGTGTGTATCCAGGTGTGCCCAGGTGTGTGTGTATCCAGGTGTGTATCCAGGTGTGCCCAGGTGTGTGTATCTGTGTGTGTATCCAGGTGTGTCCCAGGTGTTCCCAGGGGTGTGTGTATCTCTCTGTGTGCCCAGGTGTGCCCAGGTGTGTGTATCTGTGTGTGTATCCAGGTGTGCCCAGGTGTGCCACTCACGCTCTGTGTCCTGGCAATGAGCAGGACGAAATTGGTGAGGTGGCTGCAGGCGCAGGAGCTGTGGGTGCCCAGCTGTGTGTGTGTGTGTCCCAGGTGTGCCCAGGTGTGCGCAGGTGTATCCCAGGTGTGTMCAGGTGTGCCACTCACGCTCTGTGTCTGCGCCATGAGCAGGGCGAAGTTGGTGAGGTGGCTGCAGGCGCAGGAGCTGTGGGTGCCCAGGTGTGTGTGTATGTGTACCTGTGTGTGCATACCTGTGTGTGCCCAGGAGTGTCCCAGGTGTATCCCAGGTGTGCCCAGGTGTGCCCCAGGTGTGCCACTCACGCTCTGTGTCCGCGCCATGAGCAGGGCGAAGTTGGTGAGGTGGCTGCAGGCGCAGGAGCTGTGGGTGCCCAGGTGTGTGTGTGTGTGTGTACCTGTGTGTGCCCAGGTGTGTCCCAGGTGTGCCCAGGTGTGTCCCAGGTGTATCCCAGGTGTGCCACTCACGCTCTGTGTCTGCGCCATGAGCAGGGTGAAGTTGGTGAGGTGGCTGCAGGCGCAGGAGCTGTGGGTGTCCAGCTGTGTGTGTGTGTATCTGTGTGTGCCCAGGTGTGCCCAGGTGTGTCCCAGGTGTACCCCAGGTGTGCCCAGGTGTGCCACTCACGCTCTGTGTCCGGGCCATGAGCAGGGTGAAGTTGGTGAGGTGGCTGCAGGCGCAGGAGCTGTGGGTGCCCAGGTGTGTGTGTGTATCTGTGTGTGCCCAGGTGTGTCCCAGGTGTGTCCCAGGTGTGCCCAGGTGTACCCCAGGTGTGCCCAGGTGTGCCACTCACGCTCTGTGTCCGGGCCATGAGGAGGGCGAAGTTGGTGAGGTGGCTGCAGGCGCAGGAGCTGTGGGTGCCGTTGGAGCGCAGCAGGCGGCAGCCCTGGCTCGACCAGTGCCCGGCCATGGAGCGCTCCGAGTAATTCCAGAAGGAGCAGTTGGCCCCAAAGTGGTTCTTGGTCTGGGAAAGGAGGAGTTGGGGGTCAGGGGGGTAAATGGGGGGGGAATGGGCATCCCAGGGGGGAAAAACAGAGCTCCCAGGGGGTTCCCCAGGCTCAGGGAGGGTCCCAAGGACAAGGAGAGGGGGCAAGAGGAGGTTTTGGGGTTCCCACCTCTGGGTGGGGCAGGTGGAAGACCCTGGAGTCCAGGGGTCTGGGGGTCCTGGGGGGGTTCTCAGGGTGCGGGGAGGGTTTGGGGGTCCTTGGAGGTTCCCAGGTTCTGGGTGTTTTTTTGAAGGTCCTGGGTGGGGTTTGGGGGGGTCCTTGGTGGGGTTTGGGGATCCCAGTGAGAGCTTAGGTCCTGGGTGTAGTTTGGGGGTCCTTGGTGGAGTTTGGGGGTCCCAGGGGGAGCTCAGGTCCTGGGTGTGGTTTGGGCGTTCTTGATGGGGTTTGGGGGTCCCAGGGGAACTCAGGTCCTGGGTGTCGGGGTCTAGGGGGGATCCCAGGTTCTGGCTTTTGGGGGTCCTTGGGGGGTTCCCTGGGTGGGTTTCGGGGGTCCTGGGGGTCGCACCTCRAGGTGTGGCAGGGTGAAGACCACGGGGTCCCGCAGGAAGACCCTGCTGGACTCCTTGTTGATGGAGGCGGCGATGACCTGGGAGTTGACGACGAGCTGGGGGGCGCGGGGCCCCCCGTCCCCCCCCAGCCGGACGGTGGCATTCTCCGTGGGCAGGAACAGCCCCAGGTTGTTGTACAGGATGAAGACCACCTTCACCACCCCTGGGGGAGCCGCGGGTCAGAGACACCCCCAGACACCCCAAAAACCCCCAGATCCCCCCTTCACCACCCCTGGGGGAGCTGCGGGTCAGAGACACCCCAAAGCTCCCAGGGATCCCCCCTCACCGTTCCGGCTGTTCTGTTTGGGGGTGCTCTGGGTGTTCCCCAATCCCTCTAAGTCCCCCCAGACTCCTCCAGGTCCTCCCCAGCCCCTCCCCACTATTCCTGCTGTTCTGTTTGAGGGTGTCCTCAGCCCCCCCAGCCCCCCCAATGTCCCCCCCTCACCGTTCCTGCTGTTCTGTTTGAGGGTGCTGGCCGAGAGCTGGATGGAGCCGTCACCCCCCAGCTCCTGCGGGAACACGAGCTCCTGGAGCGGCCCCTCCGTGTTCAGCACCGACACCTCCAGCACTGCGAGAACAGGGAAAAAAACATGGAAAACGTGGAAAATAGGGTAAAAAATCATGGGAATAATGTCGGAAAAGCATACAAAACACATGCGCAAAGAATGACAAAAACATGGAAAAAATGGCAAATACGTGAGTTCCTGGAGGGGTGTCTTTATGTTCAGCACCGACACCTCCAGCACTGCCGGGAACAGGGAGAAAAACATGGAAAACGTGGGAAATAYGRTAAAAAACCACAGGAATAACGTGGRAAAAACATGAGAAAAACACAGGAAAAACGGGAAATACGCAAGCTCCTGGAGGGGTCTCTTTGAGTTCAGCACYGACACCTCCAGCACTGCGGGGAACAGAGAAAGAAACACAGAAAACACAGCAAAAACCACGGAAAACACAAGAAAAAACATGAAAAGCATGAGAAAAAACATGAAAAACACAAGAAAAAACATGAAAAACCCAAGAAAACAACACGGAAAAGACAGAAAAAAACATGAAAAACATGGGAAAACACGAGGTTCTGGAGGGGCCCCTCCATATTCAGCACAGACACCTCCAGCACTGCCAGAAACAAGGAAAAAAACATGGAGAACATGGCAAAACATGGGAAAAAAACATGGAAAACATGGGAAAACACAAGCTCTTGGAGAAGCTCCTCTGTGTTCAGCATCAACACCTCCAGCACTGCCAGGAACAGGTAAAAAAACACGGAAAACATGCAAAATACAGTAAAAAAGCACGGGAATAACATGAGAAAAACATGGGAAAAGCAGGAAATACATGAGCTTCTGGAGCRGCTGCTCCATGTTYAGCACTGACACCTCCAGCACTACAGCTAACAGCAAGAAAAACATGGAAAACACAACAAAACCCATGAAAAACACAYGAAAACCCATGAAAAACTCCAGAAAAAACACGAAAAACACCAGAAAAAACATGAAAAACACAGGAAAACACGAGGTTCTGAAGGAGCCCCTCCACGTTCAGCACCAACACCTCCAGCACTGCTCGAAACAGGGAAAAAAACACAGAAAACAAGAGAAAATGTGTGAAACATGGGAAAACACAAGCTCCTGCAGGGGCCCCTATGTGTTCAGCACCTCCAGCACTACCAGAAACAGGTAAAACAACATGGAAAACGTGAGAAAACATGGGAAAACACAAGCTACTGGAGCGATCCCTTTGTGTTCAGCACCGACACCTCCAGCACTGCAGGGACATGGAAAAACGAGGAAGAACACAGGAAAACACTCACGTGTCACATGTGTCACACACACGGCACACACAGAAGGCCCTCAATGCCCTGGGGGATTTTTTGGGGTGCCAGGGGTGGGGTGGGAGCTGAATGAGGCCCCAGGTGGGTGTGCTGGGGTCTCACGGGGACCCCAGGGAGGGGACGCAGAGGTGGGGAGAGACCCCTGGGGACCCCGGGGGAGGGGTCAGGGGTTTGGGGCAGAGCCAGGGGGGGCAGGTGGGGGTCTCCTGGGGTCCCCAGAGCGTTTGGGGAGAGCCCAGGTGAGCGTGTTGGAGTGTCAGGAGGAGACATGGCAGTGGGAGAGACACCCGAGAGTGGAGAGGAGGGGTTGGGAGAGCCCTCTGGAGACCCCGGGGATGGGGGTTTGGAGGAGCCCCGGGGGTCCGGGCGGGGGTCCCGGGGCTGACCCAGGTTCTGCCGGGCGGCCAGGAAGCGCGCGGGCTCCTTGACGTTGTCGGCGAGCAGGAAGGCGCCCTCCTCCAGCACGTCCAGCAGCATGGTGGCCGTGTGCGCCTGCTCCGAGCCGTTCATGTCCCGCCACGACTCCAGCGCCTCCGGCCGCAGCAGATTGTCCACGGCCTCCACCACGGCCTGCGCCACGCGAGGGTGGGGCTGGAGCCGGACACGCCCCAGGGACACGCCCACAGGTACACACCCCACCCTCGGGGGTCAAGCCCCGCCCAGTGACMCCCCCCCCCCCCCCCCGAGGGAGCACCATTGGGACACGCCCTCCCGGACAGGCCACAMCCACTCAGGCCACACCCACATACCACAGACCCCACCCAGCCCCCRCCCACCTTCTCTAAGCCCCACCCACCACCACACCTTCTTGGGCACTGCAGGCCACGCCCACTCTGACCACACCCCACTCCCACACAGACCCACCCACTCCAACCACCCAGGCCCCGCCCATCTTCTCCAAGCCCCTCCCACCACAAATCCCCAGACCACGCCCACTCTGGCCACACCCCACTATGCACAGACCCTACCCMCCCYCCCATGCAGGACACGCCCATGAGCACAGGCCCCACCCATGAGGTGACCCCCCCCACTCAAGCCACGCCCACCACCCCGACCACGCCCACATCAAGCCCCACCCACCACACTTGGCCATGCCCACAGCAGCCACGCCCGCTCACCTTGATGTAATCTTTGCAGGTTCGCTCCCGCTTGTGCATCTGGGGGGGCAACGGAAGTGGGGGGGAGACCCCCAGGTGAGGGCTGGGACCCCCACACCTGCACCGGGGGCACCCCCCGATCTGGGGCAGGAACCCCCCAAAATCCGGGGCAGGATCACCCCACGTTTTGGGCAGAACAACCCCCATATTTGGGGCAGGACCCCAATCCGTGGGGGGGAAGAGGGTCCTGGCACAGGAAATCCCAAAAATCAGGGCAGGACCCAAAATTCAGGGAAGAACCCCAGAAATCAGGGTAGGACAATCCCAACATTTGGGGCAAGACGATCCCAACATTCAGGGAAGAACCCCAAAAATTGAGGCAGGACAACCCCAACATGTGGGGCAAGACAACCCCAACATTCGGGGAAGAACCCCAAAACTTGGGGCACGACAACCCCAAAAACTGGGGCAGGAGCACCCCAAAACAGGGGCAGGAGCACCCCAAAACAGGGGCAGGGGCACCCCAAGTTCTGTGTCCAGGTTTCCCCCCAGTTCAGAGCCCGCTTCATTCCTGGCCATCGCCCCACCCCTCATTGGGGTGACCCCCCAAATCCCAGTTTTGGGGTCCCACCTTGCTCCAGTTCTTGCCGCTCAACACCCACTCCAGTGGCCACAGGGCCTGGAGCTGCATGTCCAGGGTGTCCCACAGCCGTGTCCCCCTTGGCCCCACCTATCCCCCCCCCCCCCAGACGAGTAAACCCCAAAATCCCATTTTGGGATCCCACCTCGGTGCAGTTCTTGTTCCACCTCTCCCTCTTTCGGCGCTCGGAGCCCCCCARCCCCAGCCCCAGGTGCCCCCCTCGGCGGGCCGAACCCCCCCCGTCCYGCTTTGGGGTCGCACCTTGTTGTAGTTCTTCCCGGCCGACTCCCTCTCGAGCGGGCGCAGGGCCTGGAGCTGCGCGTCCAGGATGTCCAGGAGCTGCTCCAGCAGCCGCACGGCCGAGCTCACGTCCCCCGCGAACACCGGGCCCCGCGTGTGCCGCGCCAGCTCCCCCGCGATGCTCGCCGCGTTCTCCCCGCTCTTGATCTGGGGGGGCACCCGCGGGTCAGGGGGGGGCAACCCCATAGCCCCCCCGGGGGTGGAGGGACCCCCCGAGTGGGGATCACCCACCCCTGTGGGATGGGGATGCTCGGATGGGCCCCAAAGGAGGGGCTTGGGAGGGTTATAGGGGGGCTACAGGGGATTTGGGGGTCACCCGTAGGGCTGGGGGGGCACCCCGATGTCCATTGGGGTGGTTTAGGGGACCCCCCGAGTGGGGGTCACCGACCCTTGTGGGTCCCTGTGGGATGGGGATGCTCGGATGGGCCCCAAACGAGGGGTTTGGGAGGGTTATGGGGGAGCTACATGGAATTTGGGGGGCACCCATAGGGACGGGGGGGTTTGGGGGACCCCATCAGTGGGGATCACCCACCCCTGTGGGTCCTTGTGGGATGGGGATGCTCCAATGGGCCCCAAAGGAAGGGTTTGGGAGGGTCGTGGGGGGGCTACAGAGGATTTGGGGGCACCCATAGGGTTAGGGGCACACCCCCATAGCCCCCGGGGGATGGGGGGAAGGTGGGGGGCCCCCCCGAGTGGGGATCACCCACCCCTGTGGGATGGGGATGCTCGGATGGGCCCCAAAGGAGGGGCTTGGGAGGGTTATAGAGGGGCTACAGGGGATTTGGGGGTCACCCGTAGGGCTGGGGGGACACCCCGATGTCCCTTGGGGTGGTTTAGGGGACCCCCCCAGTGGAGGTCACCGACCCTTGTGGGTCCCTGTGGGATGGGGATGCTCAGATGGGCCCCAAAGGAGGGGTTTGGGAGGGTCATAGGGGGGCTACAGGGAATTTGTGGGGCACCCACAGGGTTGGGGGGGCTCCCTCGTGTTCCCCAGGGAAGGAGGGGAGGYTTGAGGGACCCCCTGATTGGGGAGGAGCCCCCCAGTCAGTCCCTCGGTGGGACCCCCCAGAATGGCCAGGGAGGGGTTGGGACTCACAGGGGATTTGGGGACCCTGAGGTGGGGAGGGTCACTGGGGCAAGGACAGTCCTGAGGGGGGTCCCCGTTTTGGGGGTGGAGGATCCTCGTTTTGGGAGGATCTCTATTTTTGGGGGTCCCCRTTTGAGGGGTCCCTGTTTTGAGAGTATCCCCTGTTTTGGGGGGGGGGCTGTTCTGGGGGTCTCTCAATTTTAGGTGAACCATTGTTTGTGGGGGACCCCCATTTTCGGGTGTCCCCGTTTGCGGGTATCCCCATTTTGGTGGGTTCCCCGTTTGGGGGGTTCCCTGTTTTGGGGGTTTCTGCATTCTYGGGGTGTCCCCATTTGGGGGGCTTCCTGTTTTGAGTATATCCCCCTTTTGGTGGGTTCCCCATTTGGGAGGTCCCTGTTTTGGGGGTTTCTGCATTTTCGGGGTGTCCCAGTTTGGCATGGTTCCTATATAGGGGGTATCCCCATTTCGGAGGGTTCCTCATCTGGAGGGTCCCTGTTTTGGGGTTTGGCATCCCTGTTTTGGGGGCATATGCGGTTTTGGGGTGTCCCCGTTCAGGGGGGGATTCCTATTTTGGGGGTATCCTCATTTTGCTGGGTTCCCCGTTTGGGGGGTTCCCTGTTTTGGGGTGTCCTTGTTTTGGGGGTTTCTGCATTCTCAGGGTGTCCGCATTTGGGGGGGTTTCTCTTTTGAGCATAACCCCATTTTGGTGGGTTTCCTGTTTGGGGTGTCCCTGTTTTGGGGGTTTCTGCATTTTTGGGGTGTCCCCATTTGGGGGGATTCCTGTTTTTGGGGGTATCCACATTTTGGTGGGTTCCCTGTTTGGGGTGTCCATGTTCGGGGGTAAACCCATTTTGGGGGGGAGGTCCTATTTTGGMGGTGTCCCCATTCTGGTGGGTTCCCCGTTTGGGGTGTCCCTGTTTCGGGGTCCTGTTTTGGGGTTCCCCCGGTACCTTCTGGGCCACCTGGTTGACCCAGGGGCTGGTGCAGTTGCTCAGGTCGGGCCCGCGGGGGTTCCACACCCCCAGCCCCAGCAGGCACTGGAAGGAGGCGATGCCTGAGGGGGCACAAGGGGGGTCAGGGACACCCCACACCCCCTCACGCCTCCCTGAGACCCCCAGAACCTCCCCAACATCCCCCCGGCCCCCCACAGCCCCCAGTGCCCCCATAGCCTGCAGGACCCCCCAGTGCCCCCCAGACCCCGGGACCGGACTGGGCTCCATAATCCCCACAGGCCCCCAAGGCCCCCCCAAAGCCCCCCCATGCCGGGACTCCCTTTGGGGCAGGGTCTCCCCACCTTCACCCCATGATCCCCCAGACCCCCAATAACCCCCCAAATCCCCCCAAACCACCTCACCTCGGGTGCCCTTGGGGCAGGATCTCTCCACCTTCACCCCGTGACCCCCCAGACCCCCAATAACCCCACAAATCCCCCCGAAGCCCCCCATACCTCAGGTGCCCTTGGGGCAGGGTCTCTCCACCATCACCCCTGACCCCCTAGACCCCCCCATAGCCACCCCAAAACCCCCTCACCTCGAGTGCCCTTGGGGCAGGCTTTCTCCACCTTCACCCCTGAACCCCCCAGACCACCAATAACCCCCCAAATCCCCCACACCCCCCTCACCTCGCATCCCCTTGGGGCAGGGTCTCTCCACC
>JACAXG010000448.1:83027-116439 GCA_018881555.1 Amblyornis subalaris | reverse complement strand
AGCCTGAAGAGGAACTTCAGACCGCTTCAGTGTAGCTACTAAATTGAATGAGGTAGTTAGCAGGCGGTGTGCGTGTGGATGTGATGTAAGTTGACCTGTAAAATTACACAAAGCCATTTGCAAAACCTCTGAATTTTGTAACAACCATTGCAAGTAAGGTGAGACAACAGGTAAACATATCTGCACAAAATCCTGTCCTGCCAAAGTAAAAAGGCGATTCCACACCCAAATAATCAAAATTGCAAACATTTCATGCTGTGTAATAATTGTTTTTGTCATCTGATGTGGCAGTGTCCTGGGTTAGTTATATATTCTATTACCACCCACAAAAGCTGGATAAATTTCATAATTACACACCTGGGACTCCTTATCTTAACTGAGATAAGCACTCCAGCTGACAGGAAGCACCACCCACCCTGGTTATCTGAGCTCAGCTAATGGCCCATTAGCACCACCCAGCCTGACTACTTAGCCTGAACCCTTCCGGAACATTTCGAAGGACCCTAGGACTCCTCCAAGCTCATTACCGAAACAACCAATAGAACATCGGGAAGATCCTCTTCCATTGTGAAAGTCCCCGCCCCTGGGGGAGGTGCCAGCCAAGAAGCACAGCATAAAACAAGGGTTTTGGATGGGAGAAGATACCCTAGGCTCGATGGGACTCCGCTCTCGGGACTCCACTCTCGACAGGACTCTCGACTCGACTCGACTCGACGTGACTGGACTCCGCTCCTCGGAATTGGATTCAGCTAGCTACTCCACTCCACTCCTAGGAATTGGACTCAGCTACTCCACTCCACTACCGGGACTGGATTACCAGGCCTTCCTGCAGGCTCACTGCCTAACTGGACTGCACAGCTACCACCCAGGTCAACAGGGTGTCAGGTTGTACCGTGACTCTGTCGGTTTGTTTAAGCCGGTGTTTCTGTATTACTGCATTTATTTTAACCTTTTTAATAAAAATTGTAATTTTGACCTAAAATCTCTCGAGGTATTCTGTGTGGGGTTAATTTCCCCTGCTGGTTTACAGCCAAACCAGCACAGGCAGAAAGATCCATTCAATAATTAGTAAAGGGTCTGGCGCAGAAGGATCCCATTGGTAAATCAAGGCATGTGGCTGTTTTGCTGGATTCAAAAGGATTAGGTAAAAGGCTAACTCTGGAGCATAACGAGATGCCTGCCTTTTCTGCAGAGCATCAGTAACTTTTTGCAGGGCTCCAGCTGCCTCTTGTGTCACTGTGCGTGGCGACAACAAATTTGGATCCCCCTTCAGCAGGGCAAAAAGGGGCGCAAGGTCTGCATTTGAAATGCCTAATAGAGGTTGTACCCAGTTAATAGCTCCTAACAACTTTTGTGCATCATAGAGTGTGGAAATATTGAGTTGCAGTTTTAAAGTTTGGGGGTGAATGGTTTGGGATGTGATGCGCCAGCCCAAATATTGCCACGGAGGCTGTTTCTGAATTTTTTCAGGGGCTATACATAGTCCCGCTTTGTTTACAGCATGTGGTAAGGGCTAAGGCTTCCTCCATGAGTTGGGGTTTTTCAGCAGTAATTAACAGGTCATCCATGTAATGATATATTAACACATTTGGCACGTGTTGGCGTACTGGACGAAGTACCTGTGCTATAAACTGTTGACAGATCGTGGGACTATTTTTCATTCCCTGGGGCAAAACAATCCAATGAAACCTTTTTGAGGGAGCTTGCATGTTTGTGCTTGGAACCGAAAAAGCAAATCTAGGGGCATCATCAGGATGCAAAGGGATGGTGAAAAAGCAGTCTTTTAGATCAATAACAGTCAGGGACCAATCTCGTGGTATCATCGCAGGGGATGGGAGACCTGGTTGAATAGCCCCCATACTCTCTATAACATTGTTAATTTCCCGCAAATCATGGAGCAAGCACCACTTACCCGTCTGTTTTTGAATAACAAAAACAGGAGAATTCCAAGGGCTGGTGGAGGGTACTACATGCCCTTTTTGTAATTCTTCCTCCACTAACTCCTCCAAAGTGTGCCGTTTGTGTTCTGCCAGGGGCCATTGATCCACCCAGATAGGAGTATTTGTTTTCCATGATAATTGAGGGATGGCGTGCGCCGCAATGGCCCCTGTTAAAAATCAGTTTGCAATCTCAGGCCAAGCTGAGAAAGGAGGTCCCGTCCCCATAAGACCATAGGAACCGCTAACACAAAGGGTTTAATATTTGCAGCACGGTTGTCAGGCCCTATAACCTGGATCATGTGTCTGCTTTGTTGGCTACAACTCACTCCACCAATCCCCGAGGGATTCTGTGAAGTTGCAGTTAGAGGCCAGTTAGGCGGCCACTTAGCTTGTGAAATTAGTCACATCTGCACCTCTGTCAACAATTCCAGTGAGCACTATTCTCTGTCCCTGACATATCAAGGTACATTGACATGTTGGGCGTTTATCTGATATTGTCTGTGTCCACCAAATCTCCGGAGCTCCAGTAGCGCCAAACCCCTTCTCCCCCCTTTCGGTGTTGATAAAGGGCAGTGCAGGAGGTGTGGAGAAAAAGAGCAGTTGCGCAATACGGGATCCCAGGGGCATGGTACAGGGCGGAAAAGGAGTCCATGCCATAATCTTGATTTCCCCCGTGAAATCCGAATCAATGACCCCTGGGAGAACAAAAAGCCCAGAGAGAGTAACAGAAGCTCTCCCTAGCAACAACTCACTGCGCCCCGCCCCCAGAGGTCCAAATGTCCCCGTCGGTAACAAGTGTACCGAGGAATCCAGGAGTGTTATTGTTGTGGTGGTTGCCAGGTCCACCCTGGCGCTGCCTGCTGTGGCTGGGCGCAGGGCTGAGGAATCTGCCCAAGGTTTACTTGAGTGGGCGGTGGGGGCATTTGTGTCTGCGCACGGCCCCATCCTGCGCTCTGCGACCTGTTTCCCTGAATCGGGCGGCCGTCCACATCAAATTTAGATCGGCACTGATTAGCAAAGTGCCTCCCCTTGCGGCATCACAGGCATAGCCCCGGTGCCTTGGACGGATCCCCCTTCAGGGAAAGGCAATCCCTTTTTAAATGACCAGGCTTGCCACAGCCAAAGCATGGTCCTGTTGTGCCCAAAGGGGTTTTCATTGCTGCAAAAGCGGCAGCCATACTCTCATATTTATGTTCAATAGTTCTGATGCGATTGCATGCTTCAATCATTTCTACAAGGGTAGGGTTAG
Organism: Amblyornis subalaris; assembly: GCA_018881555.1. NCBI lineage: Eukaryota > Metazoa > Chordata > Aves > Passeriformes > Ptilonorhynchidae > Amblyornis > Amblyornis subalaris. Next base: position 113,250 of record JACAXG010000448.1, on the reverse strand, counting down.
GGTTAGGTAGGGATTTTAAAAGTTTCTTACAGTCAGGGTTAGCATTCTCTACTGCTAGTTTCAAAAGCAAAATATTCCGAGCCTCAGGGTGATCAATTTGCCTTTTAAGAGCTTGCTTAAGGTGATCAATAAATTGCATGTAGGATTCCTTTGACTCCTGAAAAATAGTTGTAAATGCCTTTTCAGGGGCTTTATCATCCGGGATCTTGAGAAGGGCTTGACGTGCCGCTTCTCTTATTCCGTCAAGCGCTGCCCTCGGGATGTTTCTTGCCTGAGCTGCAGGCTCTGCTTGGTTGCCTGTGCCCATGAGATGGTCTAGTGTWAGGGCAGCCATTTGCGGGTCGTTGTGGCCCACATAAGTTACTTGGAAATTCTGAAGTCCCCTACGCCATTCAGTCTCCCATAAGGTATATTGTGTCGGAGTTAGCAAAAGTTGACATAAGGATTTCAAATCATGAGGAGTCAACATAGGAAGCATAAACAGTAGCCAACATACTAAAGTAGGGTGAGTGTATACCATGGTCAGAGACCATCCGGCGCAGTTCCTTTATGACAGAGAAAGGGATTGTCTCCCATGTAGGACTCTGCCCTTGGCGGTAGATGACCGGCGCCACTATCTTTGCCTCCACCTCTAAGTTTCCCTCCTTCAATGCCTCCCTCCGTAAAGCAGCCCAGTGGTCATGAGGGTCTGGGGGGAAAAAATCCGGATCGAGAGGGTCAGGATCAAAGGGGTCTTCTGGCACAGGTTCATCAGCAAAGTCTGTCACGAGGGTAGTAAACAGTCTCGGTCGGGCTGCATTTGAGGCAGCCACCGATGAGGCAGGCGGCGGCACGGAGGGCTGTACCGCACTCTCTGGGTCGGGCGGAATAGAAGAGCCCTCTTCCACGGCATCAGCCTCCTCCCTCTTTCCCTTTTCCTGGGCTTTAAGGGTTTCGAGAATGGCCCGCCAGGAGGGGAGCATTTCCGTGGCCGCTTTGTCTCCTCTAGTGGCCCGATCCCGCAGTTTAACTCCTACTTCATCCCACACCTCAGAGGTAAAGACCATACTTTGAGTCAAAGTGGGCACCCGTGACTCAGCCCACAGTAGGATTACTTTAAGGGAATGGGAAGGTACAGACTTTCCATCTTTCTCAAGTAAACAGGTCATTACTTTGAAAACATGACGTTCAGGGGAGGACATTCCAGCTCCCGTGTTCCCCACAGCTCACCTCCGATTTCGAAGGGATTGAATACCGGCCGGTTCCTGCTTCCTTTCAGCAGCGCTTCAGTTCTGTGGGGCTCACCGACGGACACGCAGATAGGCGAATTATCGACTCCTCAAACGGAGTCACCATAAGTCGGCGATTGAGAAACAGACTCAGCTGGGTGCAAGCAAAGCCAATTTTATTCCAGGCATCAATGCCTTTTATACCATTGTACAAACAATTTACTACCCATTTCATAACCCCCTGTCTTCCCCAGCAGTGCAGTGTCTTGCATACAATGTCCTTGGTCAGCATTCTGTTACATGTTAGCAGACAGGAGTGAGGCTTAAGGAGTCGCCTTCTTATCAGGGTGTCGGCTCACACCTTACTCTGCATACTTATCTTTCCCAAGGCTTAACATTTACCAAGGCTAAGAGATCACTGCTGCTATCAACACTGCTGGGGGCTATTGCCCCCACACAGGCATAGCTACCAACACCTGGTTCCAGCGATGAACTTCTCCAAGATGAAGGTAGGTGAAGAAGAGAGAGTGAGCCACGTGGTGATGGCTTCTTAAACCCTTGGCCTCGCCCCCAGGCCTGCCCCTCCAGGTGGGACCTCTTTTGTCTCGGCCACTCAGGAGTCAGCAAGGTGACACCAAGGCCTCTAGTGTCTCCTGATGGACAGATACAGCAGGGCTGGGGTGGGGGTATGGGAGCAGGGTGCTGCCCCACCAAGATGGAGCCCAGCCCGCCCCCTTCCCCACAATTCCAAGCACCTCAAGATGTCTCGAAACAGACTATATCCTGTCTCTGACAACTGTTTTTTCGAATTTTGCATCTAAGGGCGTGTGGAAAGTAATAAGAAAGGTTCAACGTATCTCAGCTCGTCCCATCTTTCCTCTAAGTCGGGTCATTACTTTTAATATGAATCTATCATCCAGGGTCCCAAACTGAGGCCAAGTCTCTCCATCTGATAACGTATATAAAGGCCAAACCCTGGTACATAATCTTATGATTTCTGTTTTTGCAAGAGGCGTTCGTTTCCAGATTAAATTGGTCCAATGCTTCAAAACCAGATCTAGTGGGGAGTTTTTGGGGATGTCTACATTTTCACTTGAGAATATAAAATCTATATTTCCCATTTTTACAAGTTAAAAGCTGCAGAGACAGAACAGACCAATAGGAAGCAAGAATACAGTCCCAAGCCAGGGTCTAGCACTGAGATTGGACAAAAGAAGGTTGTATTAGGTKAAAAGGCAGAGAGAAAGCACAAAACCGAGAAAGATCCACAGGCTTCAAATTAACAGGGACCAGGGACTATGAACCAGGCTCTCCCTGGTTTCCATCCGGCAGCATTGTCTCTGCGCCACCACTGGTTCATAGACAGAGAGGCAAAACGCAGCCTTACCAAACTCGTGTTAGAGATAGGGGCGTGCAAATGAACAAATGAAACCTCTAAAACTTACACTGGACTACCAACCCCCTTCTCTAAACACCACTGAATCAAACAAAAGAGATCTCTTAACCAAATAAACATGCTAGCAACTAACAACATTGCTTTCACCTGGTGTTATTACCTCTCTTTCTTCCTCTGGTGGTTCTTGGATCCCCCTACGTTCCCGAATGATGGTTTGGTCTTTTGTAGTCACATGACTCCTCACCGGCAAAGAAAAAACCTCTAAAACTTAATAAAAATTTGTAATTTGTTTTCGGGAGTTTTCTGGGAATCTCGAGCCTCACACAAACATAAGTTATATAAAAGGTAAAAATGTCTAAAAGGCTGTAAAAAGGTAAAAAGGGTGTCCCGCATGCTCAAGCTTCTACTATTATAGGGTTTTAGCGAATTAACATAGTTTAGAAATATTCTCCAATGAAAAGCAGAGTTTCATGAGACTGTTCCTCACGGCAGGTTTCTATTGGAGGTCTCTACTAGTTCAGTAGCTTCGTTTTTTGGTCGTCATAAAACAATATGTCCAACTCTGGAATGCTTAAGGATGATAACTGGATCTATTTTGTCTAGGACAGGGTGCATTAGTATCTATGAGTTTCAGTGGAAAGTTATAGAATTCTATTATTCTAACATTACATTCTAATATATATATAAAGCTAGAAAAGCAAAAAATCCCCTGGCGTCAGCTTCTCCATTAACTTTATCTGCAAAGGCTGTTCAGAGTTTATATATAATTAGCTCACGACTCTCCACTGTGGAATGCAGGCAGAATTGTGCTAGCTTTAACTGTTCGCTTGTTTCTTACCCCACAGCTTAATAATGTAATTTTATTCTGATTCCTTCCCCATGAAGAAACACTACAGCATTTCACAAAGATAGTTATTTAGTGATTCCATTGTAGTTATTCTTCCTTGCCACTTATGAATTGGAATTGAGCTTGTTATCAAAACGGTTACCATAACTTTGTAGCTCTTTCTATATGCGTGTCAGTCTTATACACCCACTGACCTAACAAAGTTATGTGTGCAAAACTTATGGCAGTATTATATAACTAGGCCCTTGATGTTTTAGCCTTGAATATTTATTTCCATTTAGCTTTAATAGTCTAAGGTCAAATCTATTGTGCTGACATTCATGAAAGGCAATCTCACCATCTGTGGACTGACCAGATTTTAAATCTAATTTGCCAAGGCATACAATGTTGTCATTTTTGGAGTACAGTTGCAATTTAGAAAATCATGCAAAATTGTGCTTATACTAGAAAAGTCCTGACTGTGAACGGATATTTTCAATGATGTTTGCAGTTACTATGAGCTATTCTCACAACTAAATTATCTAAAATCACAATGTATTTGCCACACCTTTATAATCTCTCCCGTAAATCCCTGTTGCTGCTATTTCATTTACGAATCAGTTGTTTGCTTGCATATTGTTCATTCATGTTTAACTGTTGTATGACAAATTTTCAGTAGCTTTCTTGTAACGATGGAGTCAAGATGAATTAAATTCTGTTGTATCTGGAACTTTTAAAGGAACACTCTCAACTCTGACTTTAGTTTTATTAAATGATGTTAATTTTAAGTTCGGTTTGATTAAGTTCTATTAAGATTACTTTCTGTTCCGTTTCAGTGAGGTTATCTTTAAGCTCTGTTAGGTTTACTTTCTGTTATGTTTAAGTGACATTAAGTTTTAGTGACATTAAGTTCTGTTGAAATATGCTCATTTAATTTGAAATATACAGTTCTTTTGTTATAGAGATAAGATGGAACCGACTGAAGCAATTATGATGGGGAGTTGGTAAGCAACTATTTAATAATATAAGATATTGAGTTGTGTAAAATATGTGAAGATGCAGTTTATTAGATCCTTAACTTCGTCGAAAATTCTATGGGTGTAACTGTTCCACGTTGGTAACTTGAGATAATTATTCATAACACTCTTTGGTGTTTAGTCTTCCATAGGTGACACAGAAAAATGAGTAACAATTCCAAGTTATGGATATTATTATTTGTAAACTGTTTAGTGCTTTCTTTCTTGCTTTTATTTTGCTTTATTGTCACATATGCATGGATTTTTGGAAAAATATAATCTCGACCTTTTAGATCAGTTACTGTTGCTGTATTAACTATTCTGATTATGTTGTTAATGTCACAGCATGAATTCACTGACCTTTTATAACGGGCATTATCCTTGATGTTACACATATGCATTCCTTTGGTTGTTCGCAGTTTGTTCAAGGTACTATTGACTACCTAGCTAGAGATAAATGACAAAGCCGGCTGCTGTACAGACTTTCACATACCATTGTGTAGTTATCTGCAAGGACTGTATACTTCTAAGAAACTTTCCCAACTGCCATTGATAGAGGTTTGTCTGTAAGATGTTAGGGAAATCCTTCCAGTTGAGGCCTTGGCTCTGGCCAAGCCCTGGCCCTCACTGGTCAAAAGTATGCCAGCAGACCCAGATGTTTCTGTGCTGAAAACGTACTCAAGTCACTTTGGCTTGTCGATCTGGCCTTCTAAAAGCTGGATCCCCTTTTGAGGTAACCTTGGAAGCCTTGCCCGGGAAGGTTCTCCAGGTCCTCACTGTGACTCATGGCTCGCCAGCTATCGCAGACTCTGGGTGATGCTACAGTATTTAGGCAATTGATGGTGTATCTTTCTAAATCACTATGCTTTCTCTCGTGTGCTAATGATTGCATGTATTACCTTGTTAATTTTTGCTCGGTGTGAGTTTCTTGCTTTATTACATGTATTGTCATACTTTTATGGTGCCTTCATGTTCGTAGTAAGAGACGCGTATGTTATCAAAAAAACAAAGAAGGGGGAATATGGCTCCTCACGAACATTTACATAATGCACTATTTACACTAAAGTTTTTGCAGGCAGATCATCAATTTTGATCCCCAGCAGAGCGATACTGCTCTGAAGATTTGCGTGTGCAGAACCAATTTCTAAAAGCTTTACATAAGGATCCAAAATTGGGTGTGCAATGGCAAGGCCCAGCTGGTTTACTAACCTAGGGGAGAAGGTACGCATGTGTTTTATTACCAATAGGTCTAAAGTGGTTATCTGCTCGACTGGACAAACATCGATCACCTCCAAGAAGACAAGGCCTTGTGAGAGGAAAAATGATATAATCACCATCCAGCCCTCATAGCCAAGAAAGACATTTGATATCGTCAAGTCAGCATTTCCAGCTAATGGACTCCTTCCTGCCTAAACAGCACGGTCCCTGAGCTCCAGCCATATGAGCTTTGGAACAGTAGCCAGTAACTTCCAACTGCAGAAGCAGCAGCTCTCTTCCTGGGGACATTGGACACTATCTTTTGTTTTCCTATGCTGTGGGTCTCTTTGTCAGTGGCACAGTTGTTTTTGATGGTTTTTTTTTGATTGTGATCTCTATTTCCATGTATCTTGTGTGCAACAAATGATCAATAATAGTCTTAATAAGACAGTGGCTTTACAGGTGCAGACTGTTTTGGTTTTAGGGTACATGAACCCCTGTAACAAAAAACAAAGAAAGGGGGAGATGTGGATAAGTAAAACTTTACAAAATGAAGGTGTTGTTACTCTTGTAAAATCATGGCTCACTCCTGTTACTTCGGCTAAGGAAAGAAGGGCTCTGGGAATGAGCTCAGCTGACTTAGAGGTAGAAAAACAAGTTACATAACCATCTCGTGTTCACATCGTGGCTTACGGTCATTGGTTGAATTATTGTTTGTTGTATTTCAATGGTATGTAACAGATAAGGACTTAACTGCTTAAAAAGGCCTGGTTTTTGCAATAAACGAGCTCTCCTTTGCACCTGCCTGGGAACTCTGCACCTCTCTGTTTGCAACACCTGTAACCCTGTGGAAAAATGATACAAGGCAGTGGGAACAATCAATAATCTTCCAACCTGGATCTACCCAATTAGTTGAACTGGCAGCCATGGTAGAGGCATTTCGTCTTTTTTCACAGGAACCTATTAACACTGTTTGTGATTCTCTTTATGTTACAGGAATTGTTGAGAGAATTGAGCATTCTTTCCTGAAGGAAGTCTCTAACAAAGATCTTTTTGTGTTATTAACCACCTTGTACAACTTTTTGCTCCACAGGTCTCATGAGTACTACATTTTACACCTCAGATCACACACCACCCTGCCCGGCCCATTAGTGGAAGGTAATGCGAGAGCGGAGGCCCTTGCTATGACAGTTGCTATACTGCAAAAATTAGGGCGGGCAAAACTTTCTCATTAATTTTATCATCAAAATGCTTGAGCACTAGCTAAACAATTTATCTTAACTTTGCCACAAGCTTAGGATATAGTGAAGACTTGTTCACAATGTCAGCAAACTATTTCCTTGCCACAAGCATTAGGTACAAACCCATGAGGGTTAAAGCCTAATGACATTTGGCAAACATGTTACGTACATATCAAGTTTTAGGATTTTTAAATATGTGCATGTTTCTATTCATGCCTTTTCAGGATTCATAGTAGACACAGCTCACAAAGGTGAGAAATCGAGAGATGCCACCCAACATTGGCTACGCTCTTTTACCACAATGGGGGTCCCTCAGCAAATAAAAACAGATAACAGACCTGCATGTACATCTCGAAAAACACAAGACTTTTTCCACGCTTGGGGTATCAAACTCGTTACAGGTATTGCCCATTCTCCAATAGGGCACGCCATAGTGGAAAGGGCACACTACACATTGAAAAACATGCTACAGAAACAAAAAAAGGGGAACCCGGTAGGTATGCTCCCTCAAGAGCAACTTGAAAAAGCAACCTATGTTTTAAATTTTTTGAATCTTTCCACTAGAGTTGACCTAACAGCGCATCAGAGACATCTAGGTCAAAGCACTGACGGAGAAGTTTTTCCAGAAGTTACATACAAAGATGTACACAGCGGTCAGTGGAAAGGTCCAGTTCCACTGTTCGCTTGGAGGAGAGGTTATGGATGTGTTTCTTTACCTACAGGCCCATACTGGCTTCCGACGAGATACATCAAACCCAGTCAAGAATGACAACAATGAGTCTTGTCATCTTTCTACTGCTATCCTGCCATCAAGTGGCAGGATAGGAAGAATCTACTGGGCACATATTCTTGAACCACCACTGTTTCGACCTCTAACATGGTGGGATCCAGAACCTCCCCTCAGCAACAATGGAACAGAATGGGTAGGAGGAACTTGGCTTCCTCGCCTAGATCAGGATGTTGTAAATACATATATTAGCAATGCTACTTATGTTACTACTTTACCACCTATATCCTTAATGTGGAATCAAAGAAATTATTTTCTACCTTTACCTTGTGCTAATTTTTCTATGCAATTACGTTTAATATATGTATACTCAGGAACTGCAAAAAATCTGACTGCTATTACATTGCCGGCCATTCTATCTGTCTCCAACAGATCTGTGGATGCCACTCCACCTCACTTTCCCAAATGTCGTTTTACATCCATTTCCAGTTGTCCTGGTTTGAAGGACAGGTGTCTGTCAAGGAAGGTGGGAAACCTTCCTGGGATACAGGATGACCCCTCTCCCTCCTCTGAATTACTATACCCTTGAAATTATGGGGCTCTCAGGCAAAGATGTGGTAAAAAGAATAACAGTTCTTTACTAGGGTTATATATCTATATATATATAACAAGGCACTTAAATGGCAACAATAAGAGAACAGACAAACCAAGTAACAGTCCTTTCTGTTGTTGGGCAATTCTCTGTTGAGACAAAGAGGCTGCGGTGACTCCCCCGCGGCTGCAGGGGGCGCTGTGGCGCCAGCGTGGCAACCTCTCCACGTGGCAATGGCGGTTTGGGGGATAGGGAGTGGGAGAGGGGAGATCGCTCCTGGTGCGAACTCCCGGGGCAGCAGCCTGTCTGCACCATCCTCAGCAGCGGGCAGCAAGCAGCGCAGGCAGGAGGGGTTGACTGGGGAGCCATGGACCTCTGTATCACCCACTGAGGGGCCAGCAGAAGGCAGGAACAGCAGAGATGAGTAGACTCCAGCAACGACCCACATGGAGCAGAAACTCAGGCTGGTGGCAGAGACGGCAGAGGCGAGCAGCTCCAGGCGGCGACCGATTAAAGTGTAACTCTGTACCCTGTGCCGCGGCGGGACCCTCGCGGAGACGTCACAGTGTATCCATGCTCTGGAGCAAGCGGGCGGAGACGCGGCAGTGTAGCGGTGTTCCCGGAGCAAAACCGGCACTCAGCTGCAGACACGACTGTTGTCTCTGAAAGCCGAGCGGAGAAGAGAGCAGCGAGCCCCATCTCCGCCCCCTCCCACCAAAGTCTCGAAAAAGTCCCTTCACCTCTTGCCATGATAACCTCCAGCCTCTGCGGAAACAACCCCCTTGCCAACATTTCCAGCTCTTGTTTCCTTAATTGGGGAAATTGTCCTGGCATCTGGGTTGGGCAGGAAATCCCTTTTGTCCTTAAGTATCGCCCATTCTGGGTGATCAGTGTGGAATGCGGGTGGGTAGGCAACTTTCTTTGTTCTTAAGTATCGCTCATTAGTTCCCAGCCAGCCCGTCCCCACCTACACAGTCTCCCTGCTAGATGGAGAAACAAAAAAAATTTTCATTTGTCGAACCCATAACATTATCCATCCCGAATTTTTTTCTTTTTCCCCACACTAACATCTTAGATCAAACTTAAACTTTTAAACTATATACATACATGCATTACCCTTACTATATTCACATATACATAAGGATGTGGGTAGAGGTACAGCATTGTGGACAGTTCAACATAAAGTAAGGTCCCCTTGAGGTATACATCTGGTTTCTCCATCCTTCTGCATCACCCACCAAGTACAATCTGGTCCCTGAGCAAAAACAACTCCACGGAGTTGAGGCAGAGTTGATCCAAACAGTTTTTCTTAACATACCCCTCATATGTACCACCAGAACCTTATCTGCGTCTGCTGTACAGAGGTGTTCGGATTGGGCAGGGCCAGCGCGGTAAGTGGAGCCTCAGATGTTGACCAACCACGAAGCCTTCACTAAATGCAGCTCCCAATTTCTGAAAGTTCCCCCAGCCAGTGCCTTTAAGGTGGTTTTAAGCAGTTTGTTGCACTGCTCAACTTTCCTGGCAGCTGGTGCATGGTAAGGAATATGGTACACCCATGCAATACCATGTTCTCTAGCCCAGGTGTTTATAAGGCTGTTCTTGAAATGAGTCCCACTGTCAGACTCAGTCCTCTCAGGTGTACCATGCCTCCACAGGACTTGCYTTTCAAGGCCCAGGATGGTGTTCTGGGCAATAGCGTGGGGCACCAGGTAGGTCTCCAACCATCCAGTGGTTGCCTCTACCATTGTGAGCACATAGCGCTTGCCTTGGCGCGTTTGTGGCAGCGTGATGTAATCAATTTGCCAGGCCTCCCCATACTTATATTTGGACAACCTTCCCCCATACCACAAGGGTTTCACCTGCTTGGCCTGCTTGATGGCAGTGCACATCTCAGTCGTGGATGACCTGAGAAATACTGTCTATGGTCAAATCCACCCCTTGGTCTCATGCCCACTTATAGGTGGATTCTCTGCCTTGATAATCTGAGACATCATGGGCTGATCGAGTTAGGAATAACTCTCATTTATGTTGCCAATCCAAATTAATCTGTGACACCTCAGTTTTTGCAGCCTGATCTACCTGTTCATTGTTGCAGTGTTTCTCATTAGGCTGATTCTTGGGCACATGGGCATCCATATGGCAGACTTTCACAGTTTCTCTCTCTACCTGAGTGGAAATGTCTTGCCATTCCCCAGCAGCCCACATTGGTTTTCCTCTGCACAGCCAATTGGCCTTTTTCCACCTTTCCAGCCACCTCCACAGAGCATTGGCTACCATCCATGAGTCAATATAAAGGTAGAGCTCTGCCCATTTCTGTCTTCAGCAATGTCCAATGCCAACTGGACAGCTTTGAGCTCTGCAAACTGACTCGATCCACCTTCTCCTTTAGTAGCTTCTGCAACTTGTCACGTGGGGCTCCATACAGCTGCTTTCCATTTGCAGTTCGCCCCCACAATGCGACAGGAACCCTCTGTGAAAAGTGCGTATTGCGTTTCTTCTGGTGGCAGCTGGTTGTATGTATGGTGGGGCTTCTTCAGCACATGTCACTTGTCCTTGTTCCTCTTCGTCTGCCAGACCAAGGTTCTCTCCTTCAGGCCAATTTGTAATTACTTCCAAGATCCCAGGACGATTTGGATTTCCAATATGGGCCGGCTGTGTGATCAGGGCAATCCATTTACTCCATGTGGGATCGGTGGCATGATGGGTAGACAGAACCTTTCCCTTGAACATCCACCCCAGCACTGGTAGTTGGGGTGCCAGAAGTTGTGCCTCTGTGCCAATTACCTCTGAGGTGGCCTGAACTCCTTCATAGGTGCCCAGGATTTCTTTCTCTGTCGGGGTGTAGTTCACTTTGGACCCCTCTGTAACTTCAACTCCAGAATCCCAGTGGTCGGCCATGAGTCTCACCAGGCACCTTCTGCCAAAGGCTCCAGGAGACACCATTGTTCCCGGCTGCAGAGCACAGCACATTCTTTACCTCTGGCCCTGTCCAGACTGGGCCAAGGGCTACCGCATGTGCAATCTCTTGTTTGATCTGGAAAAAGGCCTGTTGCTCTTCAGGGCCCCAGTGGAAATCATTCTTCTTGCCAGTCACCAGGTAAAGAGAGCTCACAGTCTGGCTGTACTCAGGAATGTGCATTCTCCAGAAGCCTATGGTGCCAAGGAAAGCTTGTGTCTCTTTCTTGCTTGTCAGTGGAGACATCGCTGTGATTTTATCAATGACTTCAGAAGGTATCGGAGGCCATCCATCTTGCCACTTCACTCCCAGGAACTGGATCTCTTGGGCAGGTCCTTTGACTTTGCTCTTTTTGATTCCAAAGACAGCTTGCAGGAGAATCTGGATGATCTTTTCCCCTTTCTCAAAGACTTCCGCTGCTATTTTCCCTGACACAATGATGTCATCTATGTACTGGAAATGTTCTGGAGCTTCACCCTTTTCCAGTGCAGCCTGGATCAGTCCATGGCAGATGGTGGGGCTGTGCTTCCATCCCTGGGGCAATTGGTTCCAGGTTTACTGCATGCCCCTCCAGGTGAAGGCGAACTGAGGCCTACACTCTGCTGCCAGAAGAATGGAGAAAAACACATTAGCAATGTCAATAGTGGCATACCACTTTGCTGCCTTGGACTCCAGTTCATACTGGAGCTCCAGCATGTCCTGCACAGCCGCACTCAGTGGAGGGGTAACTTCATTCAAGCCACAATAGCCCACTGTCAGTCTCCATTCCCCATTAGACTTGTGCACAGGCCAGATGGGACTGTTTAAGTGTGAATGGGCCTTGCTGACCAGCCCTTGGCTCTCCAGCTCATGGATCATCTTGTGGATGGGGATCACAGCATCTCGATTCATCCTGTACTGCCAGCAATGCACTGTTGAGGTTGCAATCGGGACTGGCTGTTCCTCCACCCTTAGGAGTTCCACTGCAGATGGATTTTCTGACAGTCTGGGCAAGATGTTCAGTTGCCTAATGCCCTCTGTCTCCACAGCAGCCATCCCAAAAGCCCACCTGAGTCCTCTTGGGTCCTTGAAATAATCACTCCAGAGAAAGTCTATGTCAAGGATACATGGGGCCTCTGGACCAGGCACAGTGGGATGTTTCTTCCACTCTTTCCCGCTCAAGCTCACCTCAGCTTCCAGCAAAGTCAACTCCTGTAAAATCGCGCACTGCCCCTCAATGAGAGCCTGGAGGATAGCTGCTTTGTCCCACACCAGAGCTGCGGCGTCTACCTCAGGCGGCTCGCAAACCCCCTCACGCTGTAGGGCCCGGTTCCTCACCCGAGGGAGCTTTCCAGGGCAGATGTTCTGGGGTGCGGGCGGAGATAAAGAAGCCGAGAGGGGACTCCGTATAGGTTCCACGTGCAGGTTTATTGCAGGTGAAGGGGCCAGGTATGGAAACGCCCCGGAAGCAGGGTTACACAGGGTTTTATACCCCACTGAGTGGGGACGGAGAGAGCAACGGTAACCAATAATCTGAGGGTTAAGGGGAGGAGAAAAGGCGGGGACATAGAACATCAACCAATGGGAGTAATACAAAGGAGGGACTTCAGGAGGGAACCAATGGGGCATCGAACAGAGTAGAACTTTCCAGAAACAATACATATTAACGAGGGGAAATGAATATTTAAAGGCTAATACATGGAACAGGGAGGGGAGGACAAGTTACCATAGTAACAGGGCCTGCTGGCTGTTGAGCCTGGGGAGAGATCGGTTTTCAATGAGTGAGCAGTCAAATCTCTGCTCCTGCTCCAGACCACCAGGTTGTAGGACCAGCCTCTCTTTCTGGGGTCTGGGCAGCCTCAACTGCCTGCACCACTACAAACTCCTGCGATCCCCGTCACCCCAGCAACAGAAACAGGTTCTACCCCCACATTTCCTGATGGCATCAAAGTACATTGAGCACCAGTGTCAACCAAAGCTTGGTATTTCTGTGGCTCTGATGTGCCAGGCCATCGGATCCACAAAGTCCAAAAGACCCGGTTCTCCCCGGCCTCTACCTGGCTAGAGGCAGGGCCCCTCTAACACTCGTCTTGCATATACATACGGGAGGTACCTTCCAGTGGGTCAGACTCTTGTCCACAGGAAATTGGCACTGCACACTCTCTGACTTCCCCTTTTCTTTCTCCTTCAACTCTTGTACTCGGGCTGCTAGGACGTGGGTAGGTTTCCTGTCCCATCGTCTCATGTCTTCTCCATGGTCAAGTAGGAAGTACCACAATTCAGTCTGTGGGGCATATCCACTCTCTTTGGCTGGGGGGCACCTGGCTCTGATGTCGGGGGGTCTGCTTCGCAATGATGCCACATAAGGACTGCTCTCCCTCCTCTCCGTCCTCATCTCCTCCTTTATCTCCTCTCTGAGACTCCTGGCTATAGCAGAAACCTGAGCCTTTATCGTTCCATGAACCATGCTCTCATAATTCCTGAGTTTGTTGGCTACAGAACCCACAGTCTCTTGGTTGTCCTCAACATTTATTGTTGCCAGGAAACTGGAGTATTTGGGTGGCCCGAGGTGTGCCAGGCTCCACAACATTTGCGGTGTGCATCTAACCTTGTCAGGGTCGTTACCGTGTTGTCTGTCCCTTCCAAAGAGTACCTCTAATACCGCCAGTTCTCTCATGCATTGGACCCCGTCCTCAGTAGTTTTCCAACGCATTCTATGATGGTGCTCCTGCAGTCCTTCTCTGTGAACGAACCTCTCCCTTACATTTGTTATGAGTCGCTCCCAGTGAGGAAGGGGCCCTGGCTCCCTCACAAAAACCTGGTCAATACCTGCATGCTTGGTCAGGGATCCCAAATACCTAGCTTCACCACTATCTAGTTGGATACCTGGGCCCATAAGGTCCCAAACTCGAGTCAACCAAGTTGAAAATGCCTCGCGCCCCCGTTTCACAATGTTATTCCGCAAATTGCCCATTTCTGGTGATCAGTGTTGAATGCGGGTGGATAGGCAACTTTCTTTGTTCTTAAGTATCGCTCATTAGTTCCCAGCCAGCCCCTCCCCACCTACACAGTCTCCCTGCTAGACAGGAAGAGAAAAAAAATTTCGTTTGTCTAACCCATAACACCAATTTGTGACATTTGGAATGGACATCATATATAGGAGAACAACCGCAGCAGCAATTCCTGCAGGATGGAAAAATAATTGACTGGGGACCACATGGTATTCTTAGAGAAAAGGGAGCTAATGCAACCATTCTCCCATTCCAAAAGGCAAACCACAGTATTTTTTGGCATGATAGTGGGATGGCCGGACCATTGATTCAATATTATCTAGGTGTCGCAAGTGTCCCAAGAAATACGACACAGAGTCCAGGGAGAACAAAGTGATGCCGAGTTTTATTATTATTTTACAGAGCGGCTTATATCCCTTAGCTTGCTTGAAGTTTATAGAAATGTCAAGAGTCTATTGGACCCTTGGTCAGCCACCTACCAAGTTCATTGATCAATTCTAACAACACCTATTCCAAAATATTTATCTAAGCAAAAATGATAGCAAAGCGCAGCTGCACGAAGCTTGATTAATTTACAAAAACTCCTAGGATTGTTTATAATAGTTTTGCCTGGGAAAAGAGAGAAAGAGAGAAGTCTCACCAAAATGCTGGGAGAGTTAGAAGGCCTCTCTGCCGACAGCTTTTCAGCAGTCACATCTAGGTAATAATCAATCACCTATTCATAAGCATTTGTGGAAGATGTTGCTACCCGCTTTTGGTACCATGGTATATCAAGTAAATTTTTATTGGACTAGGTTGTTTAGCAGTGATTTTTTCTAATTTTGTCTTGTCCTTTTCAACATAATCAAAGCCATTAAAGGCACACAAAAACAGGTCATGGTTGCACTGGCTTTATCTATGACCTCAATAAAAAGAGAAGGGGGAGATATTGGGGTAAAGAAAGGGTTACAGAAGCAACAGCGGCACTCACGGTAACATCATATACCTGGACAAACTGCTCAGGTGATCACAGCGAACAGAATATGAAGGAATGGAACATCATCTCCTGCTCTACCAGCCCATGACCATGGAAAGAGTAATCATGGAAAGAATAATGATGATGTCAGGATGTCAGACTTATTACTGTAATTAGTCCTTTTGCTTGTAGTTAAAGATTAACCTCTGGGATAAGGGTATAAATGTTATTAAGCTTTTGCATTAAACCAGATTCACCTGCACCAAGGTGTCTCTCATCCTTCATATGCCACAGTTGTAGACAATAAGGTCTCTCCTGAGCCTCCTTTTCTCCAGGCTAAACAACCCCACCTCCATCAGCCACTCCTCATAAGACTTCTGCTCTACACCTTTCACCAGCTTCGTTACCCTTCTCTGGACTCGCTCCAGCTCCTAAATGTCTTTCTTGAAGTGAAGGGCCCAGAACTAGACACAGTACTCGAGGTGCAGCCTCATCAGTTGTCTTAGTTTAAGACAATTTATAGGGTGGAGACTCCAAAATGAGTTATCTTCCCTTAATTTGAAACGTTCTCCTTTCACCAATAAGAACAGATGAATGCAAGAAGATATAAGTGAAAAAATAACAGTTTACTAAAAATAAAAACAGCAACAACCAAGATAACAGCAATAACCACTAGATACAAAGGTGCTGAGTCACGTGGCCCTGTGGGAACAAAGAAAACAAGATAGCAGAGAAGCCTCCTCCTCCCAAGATGGCAGCCACTGCAATGGCCCACGTGGACCAGAGGACAAAGACAAGATGGAGGAGAATCCACCTTCTCCAGACCATGTGACTGAGAGAACAAAGGAAAAACAACATAGCAACTGAACCTCTGTTGTTCCAGAAAACTCCCTCCCCCAAAAAAACCAACCAATGGGGGACAAGGATGAAACAAAACCTGGAAAAAACTATTTTTCTCCAAAAGACTCCAGTGCTGCCAAAAACACTGGAAGAAACTTCCCGGCAGTTGCAGGTCCAACTCCTCGGCGCAGCGTGGCTGGAACTGGGGCAGCGGCTGGAAACTTGTGGAGAGCAGGTCCCACTCCTCCTCGGTAAATGGCAGGCAGCAGCGAAGGTATTGCAAAATTCTCCCAAATCTGGGGAGAACAAAAGAGCTCCTGCCTCGCACTGCCGCACAGGAGTTGGCAAGTGACAGAAAATAAAAAGAACAAGCAGTGCAGATGTTGCAAAATCCGCTCAGAAGCCGTTTCAGATTGTGATTCCTGGGTTGTGACTTGGACATCTGTCCAAGGAAACTCCCTTGGGAGCCCAGAGAGAACAAAAAAGAGCGCTCTCTGTGTCCATTCCCTATTTTTAAAGGGACCCTGCACCCTCTCCTTTCCTTGAACCAGGATAAAACACTGGTTCTGCTTCCGGCCCCAAGTCTTAAAAAAACAGTAAAACAGACTGCAGATGACATTGAGAAAATATGGAATACACGATTTTTGGGTAATCTAGGTCACCTAGGATACCAGTGCCATTGATCCAGCCTGTCCATATCCCTCTGCAGAGCCTTCATACCCTCCAGCAGATCAACACTCCCACCCAACTTAAGTGTCATCTGCAAACTTCTTGAGGGTGCACTCGATCCCCTCATCCAGATCATCGATGAAGATATTAAACAGGACTGGCCTCAATACTGAGCCTTGGGGAACACCACTAGTGACCAGCTGCCAACTGCATGTAGCACCATTCACCACCACTCTGGGCCCAGCCATGAAGCCAGTTTTTAACCCAGTGAAGAGTACACATGTCCAAACCATGAGCTACCAGCTTCTCCAGGAGAATGCAGTGGGAGACAGTATCAAAGGCTTTAGTAAAGTTCAGGTAGACAACATCCACAGCCTTTCCCTCATCCAATAGGTGGGTCATCTGGTCAAAAAAGGAGATGAGGTTGGTCAGGCAGGTCCTGCATTTCCTAAACCCATGCTGGCTGGGCCTGATCCTTTGGTTGTCCTGTATGTGCCATGTGGTTGTACTCAAGATGATCTGTTCTGTGACCTTCCCCAGCACTGAGGTCAGGCTGACAGGCCTGTAATTCCCTGGATCCTGCTGGAAGGAGCCCTTCTTGTGGATGGGCATCACATTGGCCAACCTCCAGTCATCTGGGACCTCCCCAGCTAGCCAAGACTGATGATAAATGATGGAGAGCGGTTTGATGAGATGATAAAAAATTGGGAGGAGTGGCTGATACACCAGAGGGTTGTGCTGTCATTCTGAGGCACCTGGATAGGCTGGAGAATTGGTCAAAGAGGAATCCCATAACCTTCATACAAAGGGAAATGCAAAGTTCTACATCTGGAGAGGAATAATCCCAGGCACCAGTACATTCAGGGGGGTGACCAGTTGGAAACCAGCTCTGCAGAAGAGGTCCTGGGGATTCTGGTGGACAACAAGCTGACCATGAGCCAGCAAAGAAAGCCGACAGCATCTTGAGCTGCATTAGGAAGAGCATTGCCAGCAGGTTGAGGGAGGTGATCCTTCCCTTCTACTCAGCACTGGTGAAGTCATTCCTGGAGCACTGTGTCTGGTTTCCCCAGTGTAATAAAGCAATGGATTTCATGGGGCAGGCCCATTGCAAGGCCACAAGGATGATTAAGGGACTGGAGCATCTTTCCTGTGAGGAGAGGCTGAGAGCTGGGACTGTTCAGTCCAGAGAAGAGATGGTGAGGCTCAGGGGGGATCTTAGCCATACATATAAATATCTAATGGGAGGGAATGGAGAAGAGGGACCCAGATTCTTCTTAGTAGTGTCCACTGACAGGACAAGAGGTGGAAACAGAAACACATGACATTCCATCTGAAAACAAAACACTTTTTTACTGAGAGGATGGTCAAACACTGTAACAGGTTGCCAGAGGGAGGTTATGGAGTTTCCATCATTGGAAGCATTCTAAACCCAACTGGACACAATCCTGGGCAACCTGCTCTAGCTGCCTGCTTAAACAGTGGAGATGGACTAGATGGTTTGAAGAGCCCCCTTTCAACCTAAATGATTCAGCAGTTCTGTGGGTTTTCTGATTTTCCTTATAATGTATCTAAGCACTTTTATTCCTTCATGTACTCTGTTGGCTGGCTCAGTGTCTAATACCAGGTCATTGATTCCTCCCTGGTAGTCAAGAGTCTAAAAATTAGGAAGTAGATACCTAATTTGCAGGTGCTGGATATGAGCATTGGATCTACCTCAAAAATTGTATTTAACCCTGTAATGGCACACAGTGATAAAAATAACATTACCAAATCTAGTAGTTTTATTTAGTTCCTCTGTAGCATGTTTCATCTGTAGATCTAAAACAGTTTCCACAGAAATTGTTACCTTGGCTCTGATTATATGTCTATAAAGGATAGTCTGAGACAGGGAGATATTTTAGTGGGGTTATAAGAAAACCAAAGATATAGTTCAAAAAGAAGCCAGGTTTTCTCTCCATGGTAACAAAGTATTCAACAAGTACTGAGTTCACATGGCAGAACTTACCTTTGCAATGAAAGAAAAAGGAATATTCAGCAACAGAGGTGGTCTCAGATTTAAATCATCAGCATGTGAATTAACAGAGAACTATTTTTGTATTGGCAAAGGTAAAGAATGGAGTAACATCAGTTTTTAAAAATTAACAGTCAGTCCTTTTTCTGTACTGTAATTCAGACATAATAATCTCTTATTAGTACTGATTATAACCTAATATAAAAAGTACTCATATGAAAGTAAGGATTTCAAAACACCAAATATATTTTTATAGTTGTCCATAAGGCTTCAAAAATCTGAAAGACAGTGCAACGGCAGAATGCAGATTCCTATTGGAACTCCTATTTGGAGACTGTCAAATTTGAACAGGTTATTCTGTCTACTTATCTGTTGCAGGTACCTCTATAGTCTGATTGTGGTAGTGTCAGTAGTACAGTCTGGATGCTTCACTCTGTAAATATTGTTCTAAGAAATTAGGACTGTACATTCTGTTTGATGCTGTATGTTGAAAGATATTTGGGAGATTATAAAACACACTATCCATAGAAAAACCTGCAAGAGACAGACAGGAAGCAGAACTCTACGAGATACCATTTGTGAGAGACTGAAATGTTAAGGGTTAATTACTCAAAAAATCAGCCATTTGCAAAAGCAGCAGGTGCTTTGCTGACACCAGGTTTGCACGCCCAACCAAAGGGGAGGAGGAAAGTTTTTGGGTGTGTGGTGGTGTTATGATCCGCTAATTATAGAGGAGCAAAGTGAGCTCTCTGTGGGTTGTATTATGTTTCATGTTACCACAAAAAACGGGCTAGATTTTTCCAGAGGGTACCTTGTGGAAGTTAATTTCTAAATTTCACCCCTTTCTCCCCAGAAAAATATTTCACAAAATTACATCACAAAAGCAATGTGATTCTTTTCCAGGGGTACCTTGTGTAAGTTACAGCTGATTTCCAAATTTCACTCCTTCACCCTGGAAAGGTACTTTGTTTAAATTTTATACAAAGTTATGTTACAAACACACACACAGGAGTGGTCTTCTCCTGAGGGGTACCTTTGTTTAAATTATTTTCCAATGTCCCACTCCTTATGCCTCAGGAGCACCTTATTTTAAACACTAAACCACCAAAAAGCAAACAGTTACAATGTGTACTTTACTTAAAAGACAAACAAACAAACAAAAGAAAGTCAGAAAGGTACCTTACTTTGTTTCTCTAACACAAAATGATCGATCATAAAAAATAGCAATTTATCAATTTTTTTGGAACCAACAGCCTTGTTTTAAAGGAATCGTATCCTGTCCATGACGCCAATTAATGTTATGCTCCGCTAATTATAGAGGAGCAAAGTGAGCTCTCTGTGGGTTGAGGATAGAAACTTCAGGTTCAAATATTCCCCAAAACGAGATTAAAACTTAAATGAGGTTAAATGTTGATACCAAAAAATTGATATGTTTTATTTAACAGTAAATGAGAGAGAAAGAGAAAGAAAAAGAGAGGGGGGACAGGAAGAGTGACAGATTTAGTAGAAATATATCACACTTCCGCAGGTCCCAACAGGATCCCATTGGTCCTCTCCATCTGGTCTTCTTGGTGGTGAGGGTCCCCCCACTGAAAGGCATAGAATTCAATGGATTAATATATGTTTGGACCGGGTGGTAATGCCCAGGTACCTCTCCTGAGGGGGCAAGTTAGACACTGCCGCTTTCAAGACTCTTGATCAGTTGCATCATTTTGCATCACACGCAGTGCTCTGGTGCAAGGCCTCAGGAATAAGTCTGGGGAGCACTTCGGGGTCTTTGATAATTATGGTACCCCTTCAGCTGCCTCTCACGTGAATGTCCCATGGATGTGGCCTTCCCAGGGTGGGGTGTTTTCACAGCTGAGCCAATTTGTGTAACGAAGGATGGGTGTTCACTGCCTCTGACCAGAGTTTGTGCCACACACACAAGACCCTCCTCCTCATCCCCCCTTTGTTGGGGGGGCAGTCTGTGCAAGCCTAGCAGCAGAAAAGTCTGAGGGCTATGGACTCCACCCTGAAGCTGCTGGGCTTGGCTCTTCTGTGAATGGTCTCCCAGCCTTATCCATTACTTCCCAGACCTGAGAGGACTGAACAATAGCGTCACTTTATCTTATCTCAAGTACTCATAGGCAGCTGAACTCAGTTCAGGGTTTCAGTCAGGAGGCCCATTATGGGTGGGCTTGGGTGGTGCAGCTTCCTTGGTGCAGCTTCTCTATACAGTTTAATGGGCAAAAATCCTTCATAAAAATGTTTAAGCCATGAACCATAACGTTTCAGTCTCAGACATTCCACCTCAAGGCTTAAACATAGTAATTTTCTTTTCCTTCACTTTACGGATTGTCCACAGGGGTGACTTGGAGTGATTTATTATGATAGTCTATTCCATGATCCTCTGCTTACGCCCAAAAATGGTTCCTGTACTTTTAAATCCAGAGACTAGAGGCAGGAGGGGGGGCTGAGTGGGGGGGAGACTTCTTGCTTTGACTGGGTGGCTGGATTTGAAGCCTTTCTGCCTAGGCTTTCCGCGGCGCTGTGCAACGTGGTTTCTGCTTGGCTGACTTGGTTTTTGGCCCAGGCAAAAACCTTTTCCCTTCCCTGGCTTGGAGAAACTGGAGTGGCGATTTTTTGGCTGCCGGGAGGTGAACTGAACGGGCTGCTGCTCCGAGATCAGTGGGAGCAAGACCAGCAGGAAATGGAGCCGCTCCGTTCCAGCCCAAGCCTCAGGAAGCCAAGCCAGGGAGAGAGAGCACACCAAAAGGCTCCAGCCCAGCTGTATCATCTACAGTGATTGCCGTGGAGAACAGGTTGACACCAGGTAGCCGCTGGTTTCCCCCCCTGCTGGAACTGCCCCATGGAAGTTCTACTCCCCTCGGCATGAGAGCTGGCACCATCTAAGACGACAAGGGGTATTCCTCCAGCATTGGCCTCCTTCTCTGGACATTTTTTGGGTCTTCATTCCTGTGTGTGTGTGTAGGGAAGTGGGTTCTGACGGCTTAGTGCTTAACAGGTATTAACTTTTTTCCCTTGTCTTGTGGGTGGGCATTCTGTTTGTTAATAAACCGGTTTTTTTTTTTACCTTCATCTATTAGTATTCATTTCCTATTGGTGAAGACCAAATTTTTGGAACTCTTTTGGAGAGAAGGACTCAGTCCAGAGAGTCCTCTCTTAAATTTGTCTCGAAACCAAGACAAAATTTGGCACCCAAGGTGAGGCAACAGAAAGTGAAAAAAAAATTACATTCTTGTTTAATACACTTTGTATAGGGTACAGCACTCCGTAGTCATGCTAGCTGCTTCTATGTCTTTCTGGCTCCTAGGTATGTGTGCTTATCCATATATTTTGGTACCTGTGGCCCTGGCATATGTCTTTTAAATATCAGGGACATGAATCATGATTGCTGCATTGATAGGCCCTGTGCCAATAATTTATTAAATGATAACATCAGGAACAATGAGAGTTATTTGGGATGTGTGTTCTTTGCTTTTTCCCCGTCCTGATCTTGGCAGCCTTTTTTGGGGTTTATTAATCATTGCATGCAGTCTGTTAGGGGAGAATGTCATGGTCTGGACAAACTTAGGAGGAAGACTCGAAGAGCTTCCTCTGCAAAAGACAGGGTTCAAAACTCCCTTCCCCTCCCCTTAAGAATTTCTCGGAGGAAAGTGAAAAAGACCTGTTTATTTACCAAAACCCAGCTGCTGGGGGGGTGCACGCAGGCACCAGGGAAAGGGAAAAGAAATAAAAATAAAAATGAATAATGTTAGATAATAAACCTCTCGTGAGGAGGATAACCTGGATGAATCAGTGTCCTGAGTCCTTGGCAGGTGTGGTCTTCTGCTCTGTCTCTAGCTAGCTACTTGGGTACGGAGTAGGCCCTGGACAGGCCCGGAGGGTGTAGGCCCCAGAGAGATGGTATGTAGAACAGAGCCCAGTTGTCTGTTGTACAGTTCCAAAGGAAGAAGAAAAAGAAAATACAATCCCAGGAAAAAAACTGTCTTCTTCCCTTGCCTCAGGCAGAGGAGGGAAAAAGCCAAAAGCAAGTTGTAACTCCGTCTGAATATCCCTCAGCTGAGTAAAAACCGGGTGAAAGCTCACAAGAGAAAAAAAAAGGTAAAGGTAAAAAAGCGTCCCTTCGCCTTCAACTATAGAAAGCGACTGCCGAGATGTTCTCTCTGCATCCAACTGCAGAAAAGTGGCTGGAGAGAGTCCTCTCCTCTCAAGCAGAGTTTCTCCTATAACCACAACAAAGCTAGCTGATAAAGGTGAAAGAATGTAAATATCCTTTGAAGAAAACCAAAACATAGCTCCTGGCCTCTCGCTCCAGCTTAAAGACACAGAGTTAATACTTTTCATTAAGCAGGCGATTGGGATATATAGCATCATAAAGTCACCCTAGGACAGAGAAGTAGGGGATGATTTTTCCCAGCCTTTTACCACCTTCTTCCCCTTCAGATCTGGCACATCACCTTTTGAAAATGCTCAGTTCACCCTGGATGTTTAAGATACCACCTTTTTGTTGTTACATCTGTCAGGTTTGTTAGAGCTCCTCTATATGGTCTGCAGCATGTCTAGAATCAGGGCTGAGATTTCCAGAGAGATTGTTCAGAGATCTGCCCCAGTCGAAGAAAATCCTGAGTGGTGTGGGATATGGGAGGACATAGGCCAAACCCTGAAGGAATTCTCTGCCCCAATAGCTTGGAATTTACCCCCTGAACAAATTCAGAATCCAGCTGAGGTGGGGAAATACCTGAAAGAAAACTGCAATGACAAATCTAAAGAGAAGCTCATTGCAATGTGTTGGGCCCTGGCTAATGCTTACAGCACGCTGCTCAATACTGTAGGGCAGCAAATACAGCCAGAAAGGCAGGACAATAGATCAGCAGACACCCCAGTCACTCAGACTGCAGTTAAACCAGACAGGGAGCCTAAGCCAATAGCAATTGTTCCCGTCCAGAGAAGGAAATACAAAACCAAATCCATTCACCCAGTTGATAATGATGGGGAGCCAAGACCCTCACGGCCAGCAGAGGAATCAGAACCAGAAATCATTACTGAGTCCCTGTCCATAGAAAGCCTTCGCAATCTAAGGAAAGATCTTACCCAATGGCTTGACAAATCTATAGTAAGTTGGTTTATCTGAATCTGGGACACTGCAGGTGATGGTATAATTTTGGATAGTAATGAAGCGAGGCACTTGGGATCCCTGTCATGTGATGTGGGTATTGACCAGGAGATTGCAAGGAGGCCTGAATCTCTCAGCCTCTGGACACAACTCTTAGCAAGCGTGAAAGAAAGATACCCGTGCCAAGAAGATGTCCAGCTGCAGCTAGGCCTTTGGAAGACCATGGAGCAAGGAATTCACTGGCTATGATAGAGACCATTTTCTCAGATGATGACCAATTCCCTAGAAGTCCAGACATGGTAAAATACATGTCAGTTATGTGGCTCAGACTTGCACGACTCGGGCCACAAGAGGACGCCTCTGCCCTAGCGATGATGCAGTGGGATGAGGGAGACGAGACAGTGGGTGCTACAGCAAAGAGACTCCAAGCATATGAAGACACTGTGCACAACCCAGCACTAGCAAAAATCTCAGCTGTGGAGAGAAACATGACAGAGGGTATACAGAAAATGAAAGCCAGGACTGAAGAGACCCTTCAGAAACTCAGGAAGGAGCTTAAAGAAGACCTCCTGAAAATCTCGTCAGTACAGACCAGAGGCCCTACTATTAGAAGCAGACGTCCCCCATCTAGGGAGAGAGGGTACACCCCACGAGCTGACCTGTGGTTCTTCCTGTGAGATGATGGGGAAGATATGAGAAGGTGGGATGGAAAACCCACTTCTGTCGTGGCAGCACGGGTGCGTGAACTGAAGGAGGGGACGGCTAATAGAGGGAGTTCCACCAGAAGGAATGTAGCTCCAGTTTCCTGTGGCCGAGCTGCCAGGAATAACAGATGGGAGGATGTCATGTCTGATCCCCTTGAAGGGACTTCCAGAATGTATGCCCAGGGAGGGAATGATTGCCAGGATTAGAGGGGCCCTGCCTCTGGCCAGGAAGACGCACTGGAAAATCGTGTCTTTTGGACAGTGTGGACTCAATGGCCTGGCCTGTTAGAACCACAAAAATACAAGGCTTTGGTGGACACTGGTGCGCAGTGCACTTTAATCCCATCGGGACATGTGGGGGCGGAATCTGTTTCTATTGCTGGTGTGACAGGAGGATCGCAACAGTTGAATCTGCTGGAAGCTGAGGTGAGCTTGACCAGGAAAGACTGGAAGAAACAGCCTATTGTGACTGGTCCAGAAGCCCTGTGTATTTTGGGCATAGATTTCCTCTGGAGTGGTTACCTCTAAGACCCAAAAGGACTCAGGTGGGCTTTTCGAATAGCTGCTCTGGAGACAGAGGGAATCAGACAACTGAACACCTTGCCTGAGCTGTCAGAAAATCGGTCTGCAGTAGGACTCCTGAAGGTAGGGGAACAATGAGTCCCAATTGCCACTTCAACAGTGCATCGCCAGCAGTATCGAACAAATCAAGATGCCATAATCCCCATCCACAAGATGATCCGTGAGCTGGAGAGCCAAGGGTTGGTCAGCAAGGACCACTCACCCTTCAACAGTCCCGTCTGGCCTGTGCACAAGTCTAATGGGGAATGGAGACTGACAGTGGACTATTGTAGCTTCAATGAAGTTACCGCACCATTGAGTGCCGCTGTGCCGGACATGCTGGAGCTCCAGTATGAACTGGAGTCCAAGGCAGCAAAGTGGTATGCCACTATTGACATTGCTAATGTGTTTTTCTCCATTCTTCTGGCAGCAGAGTGTAGGCCTCAGTTTACCTTCACCTGGAGGGGCATGCAGTACACTTGGAACCAATTGCCCCAGGGATGGAAGCACAGCCCCACCATCTGCCATGGACGAATCCAGGCTGCACTGGAAAAGGGCGAAGCTCCAGAACATTTCCAGTACATAGATGACATCAATGCGTGGGGGAAAATAGCAGTGGAAGTGTTTGAGAAAGGGGAAAAAATCATCCAGAATCTCCTGCAAGCTGTCTTTGCAATCAAAAAGAGCAAAGTCAAGGGACCTACCCAAGAGATCCAGTTCCTGGGAGTGAAGTGGCAAGACGGATGGCCTCAGATACCTACCAAAGTTATCAATAAGATCGCAGCGATGTCTCCACCGACCAGCAAGAGAGAGACACAAGCTTTCCTTGGCACCATAGGCTTCTGGAGAATGCACATTCCTGAGTATAGCCAGATTGTGAGCCCTCTTTACCTGGTGACTGGCAAGAAGAACGATTTCCACTGGGGCCCTGGACAGCAACAGGCCTTTTTCCAGATCAAACAAGAGATTGTTCATGTGGTAGCCCTTGGCCCAGTCAGGACAGGGCCAGAGGTAAAGAATGTGCTGTGCTCTGCAGCTGGGAGCCATGGTCTCTCCTGGAGCCTTTGGCAGAAGGTACCTGGCGAGTCTCGAGGCTGACCACTGGGATTCTGGAGTAGAAGTTAGAGAGGGTCCAAAGCCAACTACACCCCAACAGAGAAAGAAATCCTGGCAGCCTATGAAGGAATTCAGGCCACCTCAGAGGTAGGCACAGAAGCACAACTTCTCCTGGCACCCCGACTACCAGTGCTGGGGTGGATGTTCAAGGGAAAGGCTCCATCTACCCATCACGCCACCGACGTTGCTTGGAGTAAGTGGATTACCCTGATCACACAGCACGCCCATATTGGAAACCCAAATCGCCCTGGGATCTTGGAAATAATTACAAACTGGCCCGAAGGTGAGAACTTTGGTCTGGCGGACAAAGAGGAGCAGGAACAGGTGATACGTGCTGAGGAAGCCCCACTGTACAACCAGCTGCCAACAGAGAAAACACGAAACACTCTTTTCACTGACGGCTCCTGTCGCATTGTGGGGGCGAACTGCAAATGGAAAGCAGCTGTATGGAGCCCCACATGACAAGTTGCAGAAGCTACTGAAGGAGAAGGTGGATCGAGCCGGTTTTGCAGAGTTCAAAGTCATCCAGTTGGCCTTGGACATTGCTGAAAGAGAGAAATGGGCAGAGCTCTACCTTTACACTGACTCACGGATGGTAGCCAACGCTCTGTGGGGGTGGCTGGAAAAGGTGGAAAAAGGTCAATTGTCTGTGCAAAGGAAAACTAATCTGGGCTGCTGAAGAATGGCAAGACATTGCCACTCGGGTAGAGAAACTAACTGCGAAAGTCCGCCATGTGAATGCCCATGTGCCCAAAAGTCGGGCTAATGAGGAACACCACAACAGTGAACAGGTGAATCAGGCAGCTAAAATCGAGGTGTCACAGATAGATTTGGACTGGCAACAAAAGGGAGAGTTTTTTCTGGCTCAATGCATCCATGATATCTCAGGTCATCAAGGCACAGATGCCACCTACAAGTGGGCACGAGACCGAGGGGTGGATTTGACCATGGACAGTATCTCCCAGGTTATCCACGATTGTGAGACATGCACTGCAATCAAGCAGGCCAAGTGGGTGAAACCCTTGTGGTATGGTGGGAGGTGGTCCACATGTATGTATGGGGAAGCCTGGCAAATTGATTATATCACACTGCCGCAAACCTGCCAAGGCAAGCATTACATGCTCACAATGGTAGAAGCAACCACTGGATGGCTAGAGACCTACCCGGTGCCTCACACCACTGCCCGGAACACCATCCAGGGCCTGGAAAAGCAAGTCCTTTGGAGGCATGGTACCCCTGAGAGAATTGAGTCTGACAATGGGACTCATTTCAAGAACAGCCTCACAGACACCTAGGCTAGAGAACATGGTATTGCATGGGTGCATCATATTCCTTATCATGCACCAGCTGCTGGGAAGGTTGAGCAGTGCAACAGACTGCTAAAAACTGCCCTGAAGGCACTGGGAGGGGGGAGCTTCAAAAATTGGGAGCTGCATTTAGCAAAGGCTACCTGGCTGGTCAACACCTGAGGCTCCGCTAATCAAGCTGGCCCTGCCCCATCTGAACACCTCAGTACAGCAGACAGAGACAAGGTTCCAGTGGTACATATGAGGGGTATGTTAGGAAAGACTGTTTGGATCAACTCTGCCTCGAGCAAAGACAAACCCACCCATGGGGGTTGTTTTTGCTCAGGGACCAGGTTGCACCTGGTGGGTAATGCAGAGGGATGGGGAAACACGTTGTGTACCTCAAGGGGATTTTATTTTGGGGGAGAACAGCTCGTAATGTTAGAATGCCTATGTACCACTGACTGCTGAATTTCACTGCCACCATTTGTATATAGTTAGATGTATATATGTTTAGATATGTCTGTTTAAAGTTAAAATGTATTAATTTGGGCATTAAGCAGATGACATGGAATAAGGGGTGGAATGTCCTGGAGTGATCTAGTCTATTTTACAATCCTCTGCTTATGCCCAAAACTTGTTTTTGTTTTCTCTTTCTGCACACTTTTATCCCCTCCCGCCTCCACCTTCCAGGTTTGGGGGGACCAAGTTGTTGCTCGCTCTCTTCTGTTTCAGAAGACTGAGTTTTTAGTTGCACTCTTCTGCTTCGGGGCAGAGCCGGGAGGATGCTCCCTCTCTTCTGGTTCGGGGGGCAAGAAGTTCTGCCCTTCGCTTCCGGTTCCGGGTTCAGGAATGTGAGCAGACAAGAGCTGTTTTTCTGCTGCGCAGCCGTGCCCTGCTGTGCTCTGCCACAGCAGCTGTTGCCCAAGAGTTGAGACTGGGGCCACCCTGCCAGAACCCTGCGCTGCCTCGCGGCACTGGACTGCATGGTTTCTCTGCTTGACTGACTTCAGTTTTGGCCCAGACAGAACAATTTTTTCCTTTTTCCCTCGATTGAAGAAGGTGGAGCAGCATTTTCTTTGGCTGCTGGGAACTGGACTGAACAGATTGCTGCTCCAAAACCGGTGGAAGAGGAATCGCTGAGACTGGAGTGGCTCTGTACCCAGCCCCAAGCCCTGGAGAGCTAAGCCAGGGAGAGAGGGCACACCAAAAGGCTCCAGCCCAGCTGTTTTCACCTGCTGTAGCTGCCTTGGGAGGGAAAAAGTCAACACCAGGTAGCCGCTGGAATTTTTTCTCTGCTACAGGACTGCTCTGTAGGGGCGGGGGGTCTGCTACCCCTCCACGTGGAAGGCCGCCATCTTTGGACCATGTGTTGGAAAAGGTGCATTCCTCCTACACTGCCTCCACTCTCTGGACATTTTTTGGGGGGAGTTGTTTCTGTGAGTGTGTGGTGAAGTGGGTTCTGATGGTTTAGTGTTTAACAGGTATTTACCTTTTTTTTCCCCTTGCCTGGTGGGTGGGTATTTTGTTTGTTAATAAATAGTTTAATTTTTTTTTTTTCACTTTCATCTATTGGTATTCATTCCCTATTGGTGGAAAGGGTGTCGCACTTGGACACGAAAAGAACTACGCAGAGTCAGCTCTGTCAAGACAGGAAGCAAGAAGGGGGCCAGATGACCCCGAGCTTGTTTATTTATATGTTCTTAGAAACCACCGTGGATTGGAGGGTGAGGATACCACCCCTCAATCACACTGGTCAAAGGAAAAATCTATCAAACGTCTCCGCCCAGGAGAATGGAATGCAAACAATAAAGGACGGTTAGTAAAACATGGCTATGTTTACAGAAAGTGCGTGAGAACTCTGTTACAGAAATGAAAAACATCGAAGAACTGCAAAACTCAGGGTGACAGAAAGGGGGTTTTTGGATCCCTTTTGAGAGAAAGACTCAGTCCAAAGAGTTTCTCTCCTAAATTTGTCTCAAAACTGAGACACATACAAAGGGTTCTCATGCAAACACATCTTTACATCAGGCCTATGTTCCATTTTCCAGGGAATAGATTATAGCACCGTTATAATTTAATTTTTACACAAAACAGAAAATGTGACTTTATTATTGGTGGGATTAAAAATGAAATTAATTCCCTTTCAAATTTAGTTTTATTATTCCAAGTAGCTTCTTTTTTTTTTTCTTTTGAATTTTAATGGGCAAATTGCCCTCATCCTTCTGCACCCATAACTGAGAAGCATGTGTGTTGTGGAGAAGATGCCCTGCTACATCCTCACTGCTAAAAGTTTTCTGTTATTGAGCCTCCTGAGAATTTCTGTTGTTTCTCCTGCACACTGCACTGAGTAAATCAAACTACCTTCTCGTAAGCCTGCTGAACAGGCTGGGGCATGACGCTACTGACGTGCCTTTTATTGATGATTCAGCAGATCTGATGTTTGATCTCATAATCTGAGAGTCCAGACCCATTTTGTCTGCTATATCTTCTGATCCTTCTCTATGTTTCTCCCATAGAGTTTTTTGAGTAGCCTCAAACTGGGAATACAGCTGCTCAAGACAGGCAGGACTTCGGTGCTTTGTTTGAAGCGGAGGTTGGTGCTTTTTGGCAGGGGTCAAGAGACTTACTGTGCCTACTGAACTTTTTCTCTGCTGTTTTGTGGTGAGAGAGGAAAATGCTAGCACTTCCCAATGGTTATGTTTTCTTGCATGCTCTGTGCTTTGCTTATATTGGATACCTTGAGAAAATATTAGTCTCACTGACATCTGTCCTTTGAATATGCTTGTCCTGGTTTGAAGGACAGGTGTCTG
>JACAXG010000448.1:35298-82267 GCA_018881555.1 Amblyornis subalaris | reverse complement strand
TTTAATTGAGGGAATTGTCCTGGCTTCTGGGCTGGGCAAGTGGTCCCTTTTGTCCTTAAGTACCGTCCATTCTGTGTCATTAGCGTGGAATGCAGCTGAACAGATAACTCCCTTTTGTGCTTAAGTATCTCACATCAATTCCCGGCCAGCCCCTCCCCAACTACACAGCCTCCCTGGTACGCCAGGGGAAAGGGAACAAATTTTAATTACTTTTTTTTTTCTAACCCATAACAATGCTCTAGACTGCTGACCAAGGATGGCCTGTGTTATTCTGAGCTTTCACTAGGAGGAATTTGTCAGGACATTGGACAAATTCCATGAACAAATCTGCGATACCTTTCCTAGAATCTGAGTATCAATTCATTAGAAAACCGTGAGTCTGCATGCCTTTGTCAGTATTGAAGTACTAATCCAGGTCCCTGTTTGTAGAAATTGTGCTCTCCAGATAGTGTTGTACAGCTTCCAAATAGATAAATTGTTTAACACGTCTCAGTAATAGCAGCTTTAATAAGGCTTAGTAACTGCAGCTATAGAGAGAGAATATAAAAAAGAAACTTGAGATAATATATCAACTGGAATTGGACACAATGGAATGCTGAAGCAACTAAGCAAGGACACTTGGTGAAACAACCAAGATAAGGCCAGAAGAAGGAACAAACAAGGCCAACTCATCAATCTAAAGTGCTAACTGGGGAAAAGGTAATTCCAGGAGGGGGAGATTGCGACCACCAACTCAAGAAAGCCACTGACTCAAAAAAAGAAGACTGAGCTTGCAGACTAATTAGCATAAGAAGCAAGAGAACCATTTAACCAATAGAAGATAGAATGCTAATTAATGAGAGAACTATGTAACTTGTAGCCAATGAACATTAATGCCTTTTTTTGCTAAAATGTATAAATAGTGAAAAGTTTTGATAATTGGTGTGCTAACTTTGTGGATTTGCCACCCAGCACCCCTTTCTGTGCAGAACTGTAAATAAATCAAATACCTCGACTCTGTTTGTGGATTGGCCTCTTGTACACTTGGTGAAAGAACCTGTTTCAGGACAACAGTAGGAAAATGGATAATCTGGGTTTATGAATCAGGCTTAGACTCAGCACAGTTGCTGAATAGGAGTCTTGGGTTAGATTCTCAGTCAATTTACATTTGACTGCAATTGAAGAGAAAAGGAGAAAAACTGGCTTTAACTTGCATTTTGCTGCATAACTTAAAGGATTGATCTAAATTTTATTGAGTGTTCACATGATACATTGCCCTGTTCTTCTCACCCCAGAAATGTCCCTTAAACTTTTCCCTTCTCCAACCTTCTTTGTTAAGAAAATATTCTGTTGTTATTCTTATTGTATCTCTTTGTAGTCACCACAGTCTGTCTCTAAAACCAGTGAATAATTCCTCTGAATCATCTTGAGTTTTTATTTTAGGACAAGATTAATTATCTTCTGAAGGTGTCCATTTTTCTATATTGATGATAAGTGAGCCTAAGATGACTGGACTAGAATGTCTTTCTTTTAGATACCTAAGTTATAGGGGGTGAACCCTACCCCAAACTGCCCAATAGCCCTGATTGGACTGTGTACTTTTGCTCTAAGTCACTATCAATACAGTGCATAAGGAATGTCAGTGTTTCACAGCTCAGAGCTGACTGTTCCAGCAGAACAGAAGAATCTTTCACAATATTTATAGGCCTCCAATTTATTTAACCCTTTCAGGGGCAATAAAAAATCAGAAGCGAAAACTTAGGAAGAAAACATTTTTAGTGAGTGCAGTGATCCTGACTGGAAGACCATTGTACATTGAGGAGTTAGTGATCCACATAACTGTAAACCGTAGTAGGCCCAGGCCTATGCTGTGCTGCACATACATTATGGCCTTGTAAGGACTTAAAGAGCACAGTTGCCTGTCTCAAACACTGTTAAGGCCACAGAAGGACTTTGCCATGAGGTAAGCACAGAATGGAGTGACAGGATGGCACTAACTCCAGGCCTGGTGGAGATGAGATCTGGTTAGCACATCCTGGGTAATGCATCCAGACAAAAATTTCCACTGTGGCAAACTGTGTAAAGAAGCAACTGCTTGTATGCATATCAGCGGTCAAACAAAGATCATCCCAAGTTATGGGAGAGATGGCATCTGAGACCACCAATGACTGCTGAAACTCCCCCGAATATGCCTCCTTGGATACCTGGAACCTGGACTGTAAATTAAGCCACCACAGGGGTAACTTGAGAAAAAATAAAAGTGGTACTATTGTCCAGGTGTTATCTCAGACTTAGGGGAAGGTTAACAAAGCTGGAGGAGAAGAATGTATCACTGATAATGGACACAAAGAATGCAGAATTTATGGGCCATGAGGAAAGCCAACTCAGGAACTATGCTGAAATCAGCTCCAAGTGGGTAAAAGGTAATTTTGTCAGGGAGAGATCGCAACAGCTGACTCATAACCCACCGACCAAAGAAACACACCGACTCAATAGAAAAACTAAGTATGCGGACTAATTAGCATTAGAAGCGAGGGAATAATTTTAAAAATTGTGCTGGTTTGAAAGTAAACCAGCAGGGGCAATAAACCCCACACAAATACCTTGCGAGGGATTTTAGGTTGGAGTTACAATTTTAATAGAAAGGTTACAATAAATGCAGTAATACAGAAACACTGGCTTAAACTGACAGAGTCACGGTAGAACCTGGCAGTGGTAGCAGTGCTGTTGAAGTGGTGGGTGCAGTCTTGCCGGCAGCAGTGGTCCTGGGGAAAGGCCTGGCCCTCCTGTGGGAACTCGAGTACTCCTCCTGGAAGTCCAGTGGTGGTGATTTAGTCCCCAAAAAACCTCTCCTTATATTTGGTGGTTTTTAGGTAGTACCTCCCCCAGGGCAGAGTGTTTCACAATGTAGGAGATGTAATCCTATGAGTCTCAGGATATTTCTGGAGTTCTGTTCTGCCGGTTCCTATTCAGTTCACTGATGGGCCACTAGCAAAGATGACCCTCTCAGGATGGGTGGTGCTGCTGTTTCCCGGGGGAGTTATCATGGTTGAGATAAGAAACAATACCCCACCTCACATTGTCTGCCTGTCCTCAGCTCATAGCCTAAGGGACCAGGTGTGTACCCAGCTACTGTGAACGACCCATCGTCAATCAGTTTATCAAGAAATTATGTGGATGGTGGTAGAATACATACTTTGGTTAACCCAGGACACCAATAGAGTAAGAGAATGGTGTAGCCAATGGGCATTAATTCCTTTGTTTGCTAAAATGTATAAATAGTGAAAAGTTTTGAACTGCCTCGGGACCCCCCCCACCAAGAAGCCCAGGGTGAAGAAGGATCAACGGGATGCAACTGGATCCACGGGTGGTGACTAGCTTCTGCTTAATCTCTCTCACACACATTTATTGTTAATAAAATCTGTATTATTGACTTCTGCATATAGTCTTGTTTGCACCTTAATTCGGGCAGAGGCATGTCTCACTAATCGGATCTTAACAGGCCTTCAGGCCTCTGTTGTGTTGCATAAATCCCTTTGCTACAGGATAAGCTCAGCCAACTCTGTGACAGAGGACCCTGGAGGCAGCTCCCAATTGGTACTGCTGATAAATCCACCTGTGTGGCCTTGCCTTTATCTAACAGTGCAGCAAGGAGTTCTCAGGATAAAGTCTTTTTGTTTTGACAGTATATAATGATGAATGGAATTGCTTTCTTTCTAGAGAATCCTATAATACCTTTGTTGTGGGTTTGGGGTTTTTTCCAAAGAATTTTCTCCCATATGTTAGGTGACAGGGAAACCTGTGAGGGGAAGGGGTTGCCTGGGAGATAAATGGGTGACACTTAAGAAACAAAAGAACATGATCAAGCACTCCCACATACCATGATAATCATCCAGCCAGAGACACAGAGCTCTCTGGCTGGGGGGTTGCTCCCGGGAGTTTCAGCGTGATGCCGCGAGAGGTGGAGAGACTCCGAGGCTTGGCTTGAGGGGACGGGGGCTGGGCTCTGCCTCTTTTTCGGCTCAGCAGTCAGGGAAGCCGGTCATGCATGGTGCAGGAAGTGAGTGCCGCTTTGTCCTGAGAACAGTGCTACATTGTGACTTGCTGCTGGTCAGGGATCGGCTGTCTCCACTGTCCCTGCCATGGATGGGGTTGCTGCAACACTGCAGTTCACCATGTGCCCCTGGGTCTGCCAGCCCCCTGCTGTTCCAGCTGCTGCTCTGAGGCTGTGGTCCAGCTCGCCGGTTGGAGTGTTCCCTGTGAGTTTTGCAAGGGGAGCTATCTCCCCTCTCGCCTGAGATGCCCCTGCCACGTTGAGAGGTCACCGTGCTTGCGCCACAGCTCCCCCTGGAGCTGCGGGGAACCATCGCACCTGCCCTGCCTCACCGGGGCCTGCCAGCGCTCCCTGTCGGCTGCGAGAGTCACTGCAGCCGGCACCTAGTGGGAGCCAACAGTGCCCCCTGTCGCGGCGCACGGGTGGCGCGGTGCCACAACCTTCCGAAAGCGTCTCCAGCTAGAAGCCGCTCGGCAGGGCAAACACACTCACACAAACACACACACACCGGATAGCTTCTCTTACAAGCAGGATCAATGGCAAAGAGGCAGGAAGGGTCTTCGTATGGGGTTCCACGAGAGGAGTTTATTCCAGCCACATGAAGGGTTCCAGGGACGAAGGCAGGAAGCATGGGAGGGTCCAGGGTTATATATGGGGTCGGTAGGGGCGGAGAGAGCATCAGGGACCAATAATCTGAGGGCACAGGGGCGGTACACAGGCGGGGCTAGGGTGTGGGAGCCAATGGGAAAGACTGGGGGAGTGGCGAGGGAGCAAGGTCCAATGGGGGAACAGGGAAGGGAGAACATTCTGGAACAGGGACATATAGGGTGAAAAGGGGCAGGGAGGCCAATGGGCCAATTGGGGAAACAGAACTGGGGTACATTAGCATAAGGAAACAAAGCATCCTTCGAAAGGCTTTTTCTCTCTCCCTAACCTGGAGGTGTCACTTAGGGTTCCTCCCTCTAGGCGACCGTTGTGGTCCATCTGTAACCAGGCCCTCCAGCCTCCACACCCCCTGCCGGTTGTGCCTGTAACTATACCAAAAAGAGAAACTGCTCAACAGGCGAGAAAAGGCTGTTATTGGGTTTTCTGGATGTTTTGTTGTTGCCATTTGTCTGTCTTGATATATTGTCCTGGTTTGAAGGACAGGTGTCTGTCAGGGAAGGTGGGAAACCTTCCTTGGATAGAGGATGATTCCTCTCCCTCCTCCAAATTACTATACCTTTGAAATTACGGGGCTCTCAGGCAAAGATGTGGTAAAAAGAATAACAGTTCTTTACTAGGATTATATATCTCTATATATATAACAAGACAGATAAACAGCAACCATAAGAGAACAGACAAACCCAGTAACAGTCCCTTGTCTGTCATTGGGTGATTCTCTGTTGGGGCAGAGAGGCTGCGGTGACTTCCCCGCGGCTGCAGGGGGCACTGTGGAGTGAGCGCGGTGACCTCTCCACATGGCAATGGTGGCTCCGGTGAGCGGGAGAGGGAGAGGGGAGATCACTCCTGGTGCGAACCCACTGGGCAGCAGCCTGGCTCAGCACCAACCTCAGCAGCGGGAAGCAAGTAGTGCAGGCAAGCAGGGTTGACTGGGGAGGGATGGATCTCGGTATCACCCACCGAGGGACCAGAGGAAGGCAGGAATAGCAGAGACGAGTAGACCCCGGCGCCGACCCACGTGCAGCAGAAACCCGGGCTGGTGGCAGAGATGGCAGAGGTGAGAAGCTCCAGGCGGTGACCGGTTAAAGTGTAACTCTGTACCGTGTGCCACGGCGGTACCCTCGCGGAGACGTCACAGTGTATCCGTGCTCTGGAGCGAGCGGGCTGAGACGTCACAATGTAGCAGTATTCCCGGAGCAAAACCGGCACTCTGCAGACACGACCGTGCTCACCAAACGCTGAGCCCAGCAGAAAGCAGCCAGCCCGGTCTCCGTCCCCCTCTCTCCAAAGTCTCAAAAAGTCCCCCTTCATCTCTCGCGATGATGAGCTCCAGAATCTGGGGAAACAACCCCCTTGCCAACATTTCCAGCTCTTGTTTCTTTAATTGGGGAAATTTTCCTGGCCTCTGGGTTGGATAAGTGATCCCTTTTGTCTTTAAGTATTGCCCATTCTGGGTGATCAGTGTGGAATGCGGGTGGATAGACAATTTTCTTTGTTCTTAAGTATTGCTCATTAGTTCCCGGCCAGCCCCTCCCCACCTACAGTCTCCCTGCTACATGGGGAAAGAAAAGAAATTTTCATTTGTCGAACCCATAACAGGGAGGTACCTTCCGGTGAGTCAGATCCTTGCCCACGGGAAACTGGCGCTGCACTCGCTCTCACTGACTTTCCTTTTTCTTTCTCCTTCAGTTCTTGTACTCGGGCTGCTAGGACATGGGTAGGTTTGCTGTCTCATCATCTCATGTCTTCTCCATGGTCGAGTAGATAGTACCACAAGTTGGTCCGTGGGGTGTATCTGCTCTCTCGTGCTGGGGGGTGTCGGGCTCTGGGTTCGGTGGCTCTGCTTTGCAATGATGCAACATGGGGGCTGCTCTCCCTCCTCTCCTCTCTCATCTCCCTCATCTCTCATTTGAGACTCTTAACTATAGCAGACATGAGTCTTCATCAGGCCATTGACCATGGTCTCATAATTCTTGAGTTTGCTGGCTACAGAACCCACTGTCTTTCAGTTGTCCTCGACATTCATTGTTGCCTTGAAGCTGGAGTATTCGGGTGGCCCTCGACGTGCCAGGCTCCAAAACATTTGCACTCTGCACCTGACCTTGTCAGGGTCATTATTGTGTGTTCTGTCTCTTCCAAAATGTATCTCCCATGCTGCCATTTCTCTCATGCATTGGATCCCTTCCTCAATGGTCTTCCAGGGCATGCTATGATGCTGCTCCTGGAGTCTGTCTCTGTGAACAAACCTTTGCCTTACACTCATTATAAGTCACTCCCAGAAAGGAAGGGGCCCTGGCTCCCTCACGAATGCCTGATCAATACTTGCATCCTTGGTCAAGGATCCAAAATACCTTACTTTGCCACTATCCAGTTGCTAGCCTGGACCCATAAAGTACCAGAGTCAACCAAGTCAAAAACACCTCGCGCCGCTGTCGTACAATGTATTTTCGCAGATTGCGGAGGCTGTCATGCAACAGGGACTCAGTGATGATTTCAGGCTCTGGCTACTCTGCTGGTTGTGAGGGCCCTGGTACCTCATCATCATTAAGTGGGCACACCGATTTGGTTTTATACTTCCTCCTCTGCAGAGGGGCGACTGCTGCTGGCTGTAGCTGCCCTTGTGGTTTAGCTGGAACCTGGACAGTTGTAACGTCTGTTGGTCCCACTGCTCCTCCATCGACCATTCCCTCTGATTGCAGGTGGTGCTGTAGTGTTAAGACCGTGGTGCCGTAAGCGTTAGCCAAGGTCCAAAACATTGCAGTGAGTTGGCCATCTCTGGAATTTATGGAACGATTTTTTTCTCAAGCACTCAGCAATCTTACTGGGGATCTGCGTTTGGTCGGGGGAAGCTTCCAAACAACTGGGGGAGAGTATTCCTTCAGCACCTGGCCTATCTCCTCCCATACCCCCATCCACTCCAAGTGATTCATTTCTAAGGTGGACTGTTGTGCAGTGTCCCTGGCCCTTGTGGCATGCTCCTGGGAAGCATCCCTCGTCTCTAGGGTAGATCCCAGGGGAGTTACCCATGGCAACCTCACCCTGTCTCTCAATTCTGAATGCACTGCATTGAATAGACATATCAGCAACACCAGCCATTGTATGATACAGTTAGCATCTAGAGGAAATTTGAACCYTTCAACAGCTGTTGTGGTAAACCTAAAGAAGTGGGCAAAGGGTTGGGAGACAAGATGCCCTTACATTCCTTCTCCAAAATAGGTACCATTATTAATTGTGCTGGTTTGACTGTAACTCAGCAGGGGAAATTAACCCCACACAAAATACCTTGAGACATTTTAGGTCAGGATTACAATTTTAATAAAAAGGTTAAAATAAATGCAGGAATACAGAAAACACCGGCCTGAACAAACCGACAGTCACGGTACAACCTGGCACCCCCTTGACCAGGGTGGTAGATGTGTAGTCCAGTTTGGCACTGGTCCTGTAGAAAGGCCTGGTCCACTGAGTATCCAGTGATGGTGGTCCGGAGTCCTCTGGGTTTCCAGTCGTCTAGTAGTCCAGTCCTGGTAGTCCCGTTCTGGTAGTCCCGTTCTGGTAGTCCGGTCCAGTAGACCAGTCGAGTCCAGTCCAGAGGAGTGGAGTGGAGTCCAGTGGAGTCCAGTGGAGTCCAGTCGAGTGGAGTAGTCCTGGTAGATCAGTCGAGTCCAGTCCAGTGGAGCGGAGTGGAGTGATTTCTCCCATCTCAAAGTCTGCTTTTATGTCATGTTTCTTGGCTGGTACCTCGCTCAGGTGTGGGGACTTCCACAATGGAAAAGGATTTTCTGACGTTCTATTGGTCAAATGGTTTCTGGCATTCTATTGGTTGGTGTTTTATCTGGTTCAGTAATGGGCCTTTAACTTGAGAGAATCTACTCAGGATGGGTGGTGATTGCTGTTGGCTGGAATGGTTATCTCAGTTGAGATGAGGAGTACCACCCTACCTCACATGAGCATAGCCTCAGGGACCAGGTGTGTAACTGTGAACGATCCAGCTTATCAAGGAAAATATGTGGGTGGTGATAGAATACATCCTTTTATGGTTTACCCAGGACATTAATGAATTCCCAAAGACAGGAGTTTTGGCCATGACGGTAAAATAAACACATGTACCCATACCAAAAGAGGTTTACAACCATTAAAATAAATGTACCCACCAGCATCTGCCGTCTGAACTGAAGTAAGCTGGGCCACCTGGTGCTGCCTGACGAGGTTTCTATATCCAATGCACAAATAGTTTACCCAAGAACTGTTTTTCCATTTTTCACCCTTTCCTCTCAATGCCCTCGAGCCCCATTTGTGCACCAAGATCTGTCATGGTTTAAAAGACAGGTGTCTGCCAAGGAAGGCAGGAACCCTCCTGGAATGGAAAAGATGACCCCCTCCCTCCAAATTATGATAACCTTGAAATTAAGGGGCTTTCGGGCAAAGATATGGAAAAAGGAATAACAGTTCTTGTCCTGGTTTGAAAGACAGGTGTCTGCCAAGGAAAGCGGGAAAGCTTCCTCGAAGAGAGGATGATCCCCCTCCCTCGTCCAAATTACTATACCCTTGAAATTACGGGGCTCTAAGGCAAAGATGTGGTAAAAAGAATAACAGTTCTTTACTAGGATTATATATCTCTATATATATAACAAGACAGATAAATGGCAACAGGAAGAGAACAGACAAACCCAGTAACAGTCCCTTGTCTGTTGTTGGGCAGTTCTCTGTTGGGGCAGAGAGGCTGTGGTGACTCCCCGCGGCTGCAGGGGGTGCTGTGGAGTGAGCGCGGTGACCTCTCCACATGGCAATTGCGGCTCAGGCGAGAGGGAGAGGGGAGATCACTCCTGGTGCGAACCCACTGGGCAGCAGCCTGGCTCAGCACCAACCTCAGCAGCGGGAAGCAAGCAGTGCAGGCAGGGTTGACTGGGGAGCGATGGACCTCGGTATCACCCACCGAGGGACCAGAGGAAGGCAGGAACAGCAGAGACGAGTAGACTATAGCGCCGACCCACGTGCAGCAGAAATCTAGGCTGGTTGCAGAGACCGCAGAGGCGAGCAGCTCCGGGCAGCGACCGGTTACAGCATAACTCTGTACCCTGTGCCATGGCGGGACCCCCGCGGAGACCTCACAGTGTATCTGTGCTCTGGAGGGAGCGGGCGGAGACGTCGCAGTGCAGCGGTGTTCCTGGAGCAAAACCGGCACTCTGCTGCAGACAAGACCATGCTCACTGAACGCCGAGCAGAGAGATCGAGACTGAGACTGGTCTCCGCCCCCTTCCGCCAAAGTCTCGAAAAGTCCCTTCACCTCTCGTGATGATAAGCTCCAGCCTCTGGGGGAACAACCCCCTT
Source organism: Amblyornis subalaris (assembly GCA_018881555.1). Taxonomy (NCBI): domain Eukaryota; kingdom Metazoa; phylum Chordata; class Aves; order Passeriformes; family Ptilonorhynchidae; genus Amblyornis; species Amblyornis subalaris. Next base: position 72,243 of record JACAXG010000448.1, on the reverse strand, counting down.
GCCCACATCCCCAGCACAGGCAATCCCCTTTGTTCTCACGTATCACGCATTAATTCCTTGCCAACCCCTCCCTGCCCACACAGGTCTCCCTGCTAGATGGGACCAAAAAACCAAATTCACTTTTTGAACCCATTAGAGTTCTTTACTAGGATGTATATGTATATATATAACATAACAGATAAACAGCAACAACAAAAAAAAATAGAAAACCCAATAACAGCCTTTTTATTGTCCGCTGAGCAATTTCCCTTTTTTGGTGTAGTTACAGGCACAAGGGGCAGTGGGCGCTGTTGGCTTCCGGCAAGGTGACAGCTGCAGTGACTCTGGCAGCCAGCAGGGGGCACTGGCGAGCCCTGGTGAGGAAGGCCAGGTGCAATGATTCCCCACAGCTGCAGGGGCCGCTGTGGCGTGAGGTCGGCAACCTCTCCACTTGGCAGGGGCATCTTGGGAGAGAGGGGAGAGAGGACACCACTCCCTTTGCAAACTCACTGGACAGCAATCTATCTCAGCACCAACCCCAGCAGCGGGCAGCAAGCAGCAAAGGCAGGCAGGTTTGATTGGGCAGCAATGGACCTCAATATCACCCACCGAGCGGCCAGCAGGAACAGTGAAGGCAAGAACAGCAGAGGTGAGAAGACCCCAGGCCAGCGAGCCAACATGCAGCAGCAATCTGGAGTGGCGGCAGGGACAGCAAAGGAGAGCAGACCCGGGAGGAGGGAACGGCAGGCTACAGTGTAGCAGTCGAACCCTCCCTGCAACACACCCGACCGTTCTCACTGACCGCTGAGCCAAAAAGAGGCAGAGCCCAGCCCCCGCCCCCTCTAGCCAAGGCTCAGAGTCTCCCCACCTCTCGTAGTATAACGCTGAAACTCTCAGGAGCAACGCCCCAGCCAGAAAGCTCTTTTTCTCCAGCTGGGTGATTATCATAGCATGTGGGAGAGCTTAACCATATTTTTTTGTTTCTTAATTTTATCCTGATTTGTTTCTTAGACAACCCCTTCTGTGGCCCTGCATTTTGCARTTCTTCAGATGTGCAGTGTTTTTGGTTCAGCGAAATAGTTTCTCATGCACTTTTGTGTAAACACGAATTGTTGACCTAACGGCAAAGATTGTTATGAATTCCTAACCTATGTGATAGACAATATTRCTGACCAGTGGACTGCAGGAGGTGGTATTCCCATCCTCCAATCCAYGGTGGGTTTTGAAAACATATAAATAAAATGAGGGCAGAGGCCGGCTCTCTCTGCTTCCTCCCTTTTGGCCTCTGCCTGTGGGTGAACCCTGACAGCTGTSTCCGTGTGTTTATTCGAACCCGAGAACAACATCCCTTCCCCTCACAGTCTCCCTTTCAGATGGGACAAAAAATTCCTTGAAAAACCCAAACCCCCAACACTTTCCACCGCGAATTTTTTTCCCATATGTCGTGGTCTGGACAAACTTAGGAGGAAGACTCGAAGAGCCTCCTGTGCAAAAGATAGGGTTCAAAACTCCCTTCCCCTCCCCTTAAGAATTTCTCGGAGGAAAGTGAAAAAAAACCTGTTTATTTAGCAGCACCCAGCTGCTGGGAGAGTGCACACAGGCACCAGGGGAAGGGAAAAGAAATAAAAATAAAAATGAATAATGTTAGATAATAAACCGCTCGTGATGAGGATAACTTGGATTAATCAAAGTCTTGAGTCCTTGGCAGGTGTGGTCTTCTGCTCTGTCTCTAGCTAGCTACTTGGGTACGGAGTAGGCCGTCTCCAGGCCCGGGGGTGTAGGCACCGGAGAGATGGTATGTAGAACAGAGCCCAGTTGTCTGTTGTACAGTTCCAAAGGAAGAAGGGAAAAAAACTACGATCCCAGGAGGAAAAAACCTGTCTTCTTCCCTTGCCTCAGGCAGAGGAGGGAAAAAGCCAAAAGCAAGTTGTAACTCCGTCCGAATATCCCTCAGCTGAGTAAAAACCGGGCGAAAGCTCACAAGAGAAAAAGGTAAAGGTAAAAAAGTGTCCCTTTGCCTTCAACTATAGAAAGCGACTGCCGAGATGTTCTCTCTGCATCCAACTGCAGAAAAGTGGCTGGAGAGAGTCCTCTCCTCTGAAGCAGAGTTTCTCCTATAACCACAACAAAGCTAGCTGATAAAGGTGAAAGAATGTAAATATCCTTTGAAGAAAACCAAAACAGCTCCTGGCTTCTCGCGCCAGCTTAAAGACACAGAGCTAATACTTTTCATTAAGCAGGAGATTGGGATATATAGCATCATAAAGTCACTCCAGGACACCATACCAACATGTTACAACAAACTTAGACTTTTAAACTGTATACATACATGCATTATCCTAATTATATACATATATACATGCAGATATGGGTACAGGTACAGCATTATGGACAGTTCACCCCAAAATAAGATCCCCTTGGGGTATACATCTGGTTTCTCCATCCTTCTGCATCACCTACCAGGTGCAACTTGGTCCCTGAGCAAAAACAACCCCATGGGTGGGTTTGTGTTTGCTCGAGGCAGAATTATTCCAGACAGTCTTTCCTGACATACCTCTCATATTCACTACGGGAACCTTATCTCTGTCTGTTGTATGCAGGAGTTCGGATTAGGCAGGGCCAGCTGGCTTAGTGGAACCTCTGGTGTTAAATAACCATGTAGCCTTTGCTAAAGGAAGATCCCACTGCTTGAATCTCCCACCCCCATTGCCTTCAATGTTGTTTTTAACAGTCCATTGAACCGCTCAACTTTCCCAGCAGCTGGTGCATGGTAAGGAATGTGGTACACCCACTCAATACCATGTTCCCCAGCTCAGGTGTTTATAAGGCTGTTCTTGAAATGAGTCCCATTGTCAGACTCAACTGTCTCAGGGGTACCATGCCTCCACAGGACATGCTTTTCAAGGCCCAGGATGGTGTTCTGAGCTGTAGCATGAGGCACAGGGTATGTCTCCAGCCATCCAGTGGTTGCTTCTACCATTGTGAGCACATAGCCCTTGCCTTGGCAGGTTTGTGGCAGTGTGATGTAATCAATTTGCCAGGCCTCCCCATACTTACATGTGGATCACCTCCCACCATACCACAGGGGATTTACCCGCTTAGCCTGCTTAATTGCAGCACACCTCAGTCGTGGATGACCTGGGAGATACTGTCCATGGTCAAATCCACCCCTTGATCTCATTTCTGCTTGTAGATGGCGTCTCTGCCATGGTATCCTGAGGCATCATGGGCCCATTGAGCCAGAAAAACTCTCCCTTGTGTTGCCAATCCAAATCTATCTGTGACACCTCGATTTTAGCCGCCTGATTCACCAGTTCATTGTTGTGGTGCTCTTCATTAGCCCGACACTTGGGCACATGGGCATCCACATGGCAGACTTTCGCAGTCAGCTTCTCTATCCAAGTTGCAATGTCTTGCCATTCTTCAGCAGCCCAGACTGGTTTTCCTCTGCGCAGCCAATTGCCTTTTTCCACCTTTCCAGCCACCCCTACAGAGCATTGGCTACCATCCATGAGTCAGTGTAAAGGTAGAGCTTTTGCCATTTCTCTTGTTTGGCAATGTCCAAGGGCAACTGGATGGCTTTGTGCTTTGCAAAATGGCTCGATCCACTTTCTCCTTCAGTAGCTTCTGCAACTTGTCGTGTGGGGCTCCATACAGCTGCTTTCCATTTTTGGTTTGCCTGCACAATGAGACAGGAACTGTCCGTGAAAAGAGCATATCGGGTTTCTTCTGGTGGCAGCTGGTTGTATGGTGGGGCTTCTTAAGCATGCCTCACTTGTTCTTGCTCCTCTTCATATGCCAGACCAAAGTTCTCACCTTTGGGCCAATTTGTAATTATCTCCAAGATCCCAGGGCAATTTGGGTTTCCCATATGGTTGCGATGTGTGATCAGGGCAATCCACTTACTCCATGGAGTGTCAGTGGCGTGATGGGTATAGGGAACCTTTCCTTTAAACATCCACCCCAGCACGGGTAGTCAGGGTGCCAGGAGAAGTTGTGCCTCTGTGCCAGTCACCTCTGAGGAAGCCCGAACTCTTTCATAGGCTGCCAGGGTTTCCTTCTCCATTGGGGTGAGAGGGCTTATTTTACATAATGAATCACAGATACTTAACATGATTGGTTACAGGTATTTAGCATAATCGATCACATGTAAAGCACAGGTGCTTAAATGAACAAATACTTAACACAAGTACTTAACATAAGAAAGCCTAGCAGGCCCGCTTGGCATAAGTGACTTGACAAAGAATTAGGGAGTTAGAATAGCTAACGGCTTACCACTTCTGGGCAATAGTGATAAGAATGGCTAGCTGCTTCTGGACACATACCCTTTCAGGTGAACAGCACGTGGACACTAGCTTTAAATATAAGAGCATGATGCAATGTAAAGCTAACCACTTGCTTATCAAATACAAACCATAACAGTGCATGAATGTATGGTATTTTTGATAAATTGGTATGGCCCCTGTGCCGGACATGCTGGAGCTTCAGTATGAACTGGAGTCCAAGGCAGCGAAGTGGTATGCCACTACTGACATTGCTAATGCTTTTGGTATATAAACCCACTTAAATTTGTATGTGGTGGAGAAGCAGTTTGAGGGGTGCAGAACCCTGCTCTCCCACCGGCAAAAATAAAGCCCTTTTGGCTTACAATTCGGCTGTCAGTCGTGTCCTTTGAATCAGTTTGGCATGCAAGCCAGGAGGCTCTCTGTTCTGCTGCAGGACCCTGGTTTCTGAGGACTCGCCTGGGTGCCCCAGGCCCTGTTTCCTGTAAAGGGGACTCCACGGACCTGGGATCCATGTGGGGACAGACAAGAACCTGAGGTACATCATATGAAAAGCGCTTTTAGTATTAATTTCTGCATCTGTTATATCTATCACTTTGTTAACCGCGGTATGAGGTAACACTTGTAAGTCATATGCAGTGTCCCATCCACACGGCTCGTTCATGCAGGGTGGGTTAAAGTCTCATGGGTGGGTTGGGCGGTTGGGTTAAAGTCCAACCCACACAAGTCCTGGGTTTGGGGTTAGAGTCCACTCAGTGGGTTAGAGTCCCACTGACACAGGTTAAAGTCCTGTGGGTTAGGAGTGGTGGACTAACTGGTTTTGACTAAATGTGGCTGGAATTTGGACTGGGAGCTGGTCTAGTGGTTTTATTAAGCCTGGTATTGTATTTTGTGTGTTTATGTATTAAGTCTGCTATTGCGACACCGTTTATTCCATGTCTGTGTTAAGGGAAGGAAGGGAATGTGCACAACTCTGTGCTACCTTTTCCTTCAGATATGTAATGCTTTTAAATGGAATAAAAGGATTCGGCAAATTGAGCCTATGTTTCAGGGTTAGTGTTAAGCTATACAAGACTTAGAGATGCGATACCAGAGGGAAACAGCAGTGTATGAGTTTACTGAGTGGAAACATAAATTGATTAAACATTTAAAGAGGTCAAGGTATTTTGAACCGATTTCGGTAGATATCAAACACTGGCAGCCTGTTTGGGAATTTTGTCCACTTGTGGGCTTGTACCTTTTGGATGAGAGAGTAGCACCTCCCTAAGTACCCTTTTGTGCTGTATGAAAGAGTGTGAATGAGAGTGTGAAAGAGACGTGCCATAGGCATGAAGTAAGTTGGAGTCCGGAACCGCATTTCCATTGTCCCACGAGGGGCTTGGCTGGTGAAGGAGAAAGCGCATGATGAGAAAGAAGTGACAGTGACACGAGTGAGATGTATCATCTGATACGAAACAAGCAGGAGCTCTATCTGCGGTTCCACTCTCCAGCAACGGAAGTGGCCAGAGAAAAGCGAAGCGGCTGATACCCTATCCTCCCTGGAATTCTCCAATCTTTTGTTTGTTGTGTAAAGAACGTAGAGACTGTGGCCCTTTTGTTTTTATCCGTTGCTGCAACTGTGGAAAAGAATATTGGTGTTGGGCAGCCCGGAGGGGCCCTGTGTGTACCATGTGTAGTGTAAAAGGAATAAAAACGAGGGGGGAAAAAACAAAAATATGTAGTGTTCAATGTGGAAATTTAGGTATCATCAAAAATCAGTAGAGTGTAAGAGGACATAAATAGAAGATGGGGCCATCAGCCAGCAAGCAGATAGATCGGAGCCCCTTAGGATGTATATTGAAAAAGTGGAAAAAGATGAGGGGCCTCAGGGGGAACAAAGAATAAGAAAACCCTTATTAAATACTGTAATCAATGGTGGCCCCTCTACAAATTAGAAGATGGGGAAAAGTGGCCGATAAATGGAACTCTTAGTTATAATACATTGTTGCAATTAATGTTATTTTTGCAAAGGGAGGGAAAATGGGATGAAATTGTGTACTTAAATCTGTTTTTTTACTTGAGATCACCCTGAGTGGCAGTGGGAACTTGGGTTTAATCTGGCCCCGAGGGATCCTTTTGTGTTGGCTTTAGAGAAAGATCGCAAAGCAGAAAGAAAGGGAGGACTTAAAAGGCGTTGTTCTGCATACTCCATCAGGCAAAGATGTCTGAAATATAAAGAGAATGAGGAAAGGACAGAGGATTTAGTTGCTTCTTTTGAGTCATGGAGAGGACAAGCAATGCACTTGGAGTCTCTGGTAAATAACACTCAGGGAACTGTGCTTCTGAGCCCTCCCTCCTCCTCGGACGCTGCGAGAGGAAGAATGTGTGCTATACAAAGGCAGAAAGGAAGCCACAGTATCGTAACAACTCAGTTTCTCCCCCCCCGGATGCAGTCGCAGGGGCTGGGAGGCAGGTCAGCATCCTTTCGTGAAACGGTCATTCAGGCAGCGTTACAGGAAGCAGTGGGACCTAGGGGTCCCATGAAAATTAAAGTACCCCTCTTGTTAGCTGATTTAGAAACATGGAAATCCATGTCTAGACAGTACTAGGAGGACCCTTCAGGAGTAGGAAAGAAGTTCAGGGTTTTCATTAAAGCCCTGGACCCAGACTGGGAAGATGTAGGTTTAATGCTAGATGCTCTAACGGACACAGAGAAAGAGCTGGTATTAAAAACTGTGCAAAATTACAGGAGAGCTAGGCTGCAGGCAGGAGAGGATATAGAAGAGGCATGTCCTCTCACTAAACCTTCTTTGGACTACAATGATTCTGATCACTATCAATTCTTGCAGAGGTATTGGGAATGGGTTAGTTTTGGCCTTGAAAATGGTATCCCTAAAGCTGTGAATTGGAGTGCATTATATGAAATAAAACAGGGACCTCATGAAACCTCGACCGAGTTTCGGGACTGATTGCGGGAAGCCATGTGCAGGTATACTACCCTAGATCCATCAGATGAGTATGGCAAAAACCAGCTCATGTCCCTTTTTCTGGGCCAATCCCATGGTGATATTAGGCAGAAACTACAAAAGTTAAAAACAGAAGATCAAAGGAGAATAGAAAAACTGCAAGAGGTGTGGCAGACTTACAGAAATCATAGTTGGGTGGAGCACGGGCAGCTGAAAAAAGCATTCACTAGTGCTACTTTGCAGCCCTTAGAGGGGAGCTGCCAGAAGGCCTCTTCTCAAGACGAAGAAATGACCGGGATGGGCAGAGACCTAAATCTGAACTCCAGACCACTCAATGTGCCTATTGTAAGAAAGAAGGGCATTGGAGGAGAGACTGCCTGCAGCTCAAACCCAAAACAATAGCAGAATTAAATCAAGATTAGGGCTGACCAGAGGGAGCACCCACAGAAAACCCTCTGGTCCAGATAGAGCTGGGGGTGATGCCTTATCGGGACTACCTAAAAGAGAGAGACTTGACAAAGATCAAAAGGTTAAAAAGTGGTGGTGTTTATTTGAAGGCCTTCAGGTACATCCAGGGCAGCCAAAGCTCGCTCGGGGGGGGGCTTACACCCCAGGCAGACCCCCTGAGATCCGCTGCCCAAGATAGACCACCCAAGATGGACCACTGGTCATGAGTTCTCCATACTTTTATAAGTTTGGTCCATTAGCATATTGGGGCCAGATCTTCCAATTAGAACTTTAGGTAATTAAGTAATTCACCCCAAGTTTGCCCCCCTTCATCAACGGCTGTTTACAGATCTTGGGCCTGAAGCAGTAAGGTGTCCTTGAAGTTCAGGCCTGAAGATAGATTGTTTTGTCTAAAGGCAGTAGCTAACACCTTTATATGGGCTTTAGAGTTACACACTAAGAATTGCAGGGTTACAAGTATATGAGAAATATAAAAGCCAAAATTCTAAGGCATCAGGGGAGGATGTGGAAACAATGGAATGTTTGGTGGACATAGGTGCAACATAATCTGTATTAAATGTAAAATTGGAAGAAATTGATCCTAGTAAAACTCTGAATGTGATTGGAGCCACAGGTCAACGGAAGAAGGTATCATTTTTAATACCAATCTCTTATAAATTGGGAAAAACAATAGGAATACATCAGTTCTTATATATGCCCAAGGCTCCAAAACCCCTTATAGGAAGAGATTTGTTAGAAAAATTATGAGCTGAAATTAAGTTTATCCCTGAAGGAGTTCAGATTAAAGTCAACAATGAAGAATTAATTAATGTTTTATGTCTAGCTCTCATTACAGATTTGTCCAAAACAGAGGAGATACCAGAAAAAGTTCTCAATCAGGTTTATCCTAAAGTCTGGACAGATGGGACCCCTGGTAGAGCCAAATCAGCACAACCTGTAAATATTAAATTTAACCTGGAACATGACCGGTAAGAATTAAACAGTATCCACTTAAGGTGGAAAACATAAAAGGTGTTGAGGCCATAATAGATAATTTTTTAAAATTTAGGTTGTTAGTGGAATGTGAATCGGAATATAATACACCTATTTTACCCATACAGAAAGAAGATGGCATAAATTATACACTGGTTCAAGATTTGCGAGCTATTAATAAAATAACTCAGGATCTCCACCCAGTGGTCACAAATCCATATACCTTGCTAACCAAATTGAAAGATGAATACCTGTGGTTCACTGTGTTAGATCTCAAAGATGCTTTCTTCTGTATACCCTTGGATCCTGGTAGCCAAAACCTGTTTGCCTTTGAATGGGGAAATCCAGAAACTGGAAGGAGGACTCAACTTGGACTGTACTACCACAAGGATTCAAGAACAGTCCAACCGTATTTGGAAACCAGCTAGCTAAGGATCTTGGAAGCTGGGTAAGTCCCTCCTGAAGGAAACGGAGAAGTAAAAGCCGACAGTGCCTTCGATTTACAACCTTGGAAGCAGTTAGAGTTAGCTTAATTAACAGTAATTTATGGCTTTAAGCAGAGAGTTACAGTTCTGTGTTTTCATAGTGATAAGCAAGAAGTACGTTTTGGGTGTTTTTGGTGAAGGGTTTTAACTTTATACTTTAAGTTAAGTTTAAGTTAAGAATTTAGATGTTACAATAGAAGTATCTATGAGTACGTGACATGATGAGTGATTAGTGAAAATACTGCCGCATTGCAGGTGGCAGGTCCAGCTAAGATAGGTCAAAAAGTCAAAACAATAGTCGTCTCAGTAACCTATTGGTCTAAAACACTATAAATTCTTTTTCAACACTGAGTCCTGGGACATTCGCCATTTTGCAATGTGTTGTTAAAATCTCACGCCAGATGGGACTGATGCCTAGTTTGTTGTTTTAGCAATAAATTGTTAAAGTTGTTTTTGTCCGACCTCTCTAATTGATAAGAAGTCCGACGTGGAGCCAGGAGTGTCGGAGGAGCACTCCTGTAGTAAGATTTAAGAAGATTAGTGGAACCTACACCCTCCCCAAATGGAGTTTTGTTACAATATGTAGATGACCTCCTTATAGCCATGGAAACCAAAGAAGATTGTTTGGAATGGACAATAAGCCGAATAAATTACCTGGGACTAGAGTGGATACAAGGTATCCAGAAATAAAGCTCAAGTAATCAAACAAGAGGTCACTTACCTAGGATACGAAATATCCCAAGGGTAGCGATGACTAAGCCAGGAACACAAAAAGGCCATACACCAAACCCCACTCCCTACTAACACCAAAGAATTAAGAACCTTTCTAGAAATGACTGGATGGTGCAGACTCTGGATTGTTAACTACGGACTGCTGGTTAAACCATTGTACCAACTGCTAAGGGACAATCCCAGAGACCTGGAATGGACATCTGAAGGTAAGAAAGCCTTTCAGAAGCTGAAGGAGGAATTGAAAACAGCACCTGCTCTGGGCTTACCAGATGTCTCAAAGCCATTCCAGCTTTTCTCTTATGAGAGGCAAGGGATGGCATTGGGAGTACTGGCTCAAACAATTGGCCCATATAAAAGAGCAGCAGCATACTTTTCAAAACAACTGGATGAAGTAAGTAGGAGGCGGCCTGGCTGTCTGTGAGCCGTCGCTGCTGTTGTTTTAAACATCCAAGAAGCCTGAAAATTCACTTTAGGCCTACAAATAACTGTGTTTGTCTCAGTGGCAGCAGTTCTTGAGCAAAAGGGTGGGCATTGGCTCTCACCTTCCAGATTCCTAAAATTCCAAGCAATTTTAGTGGAACAAGATGATATTACACTACTAACCTCCTCTTTAGTCAATCCAGCAGCATTTCTGGCTACTTGCCAGACAATGAACCTTTGCAGCATGACTGTATCGAAGCCATTTAGTCCACTTATTCCAGCTGCCCAGATCTTAAAGAAACCCCAGTTCCGGAAGCAGAATCTTGGTACACAGATGGGAGCAGCTTTGTGAGAGCCAGACAATGAAAATCAGGATATGCAGTTACCACTGAGCAAGAGGTGATAGAAGCCCTACCTCTGCCAGCAGGAACATCAGCCCAGAAGGCAGAGATAATTGCCCTAACCCATGCCCTCCGACTAGCCTAAGGGAAAAGAATCAACATATGGACAGACTCCAAGTATGCCTTCAGAGTAGTACACACCCATGGGGCAGTTTGGAAAGAGAGAGGAATATTGACAACTCAAGGAAAGCAGATTAAGCATTTTGAGGAAATTCTAAAATTACCGGAAGCAGAATTTCTACTTCAGGAGGTTGCAATCATGCACTGCAGAGGACATCAGAAAGGAGAAACGGACCCTGAAAGAGGTAACAGGTTGGCTGACCAGGCTGCAAAAAGGGTGGCAGAACAAAGCAATGCTGAAATTCAGGCATTAATTCCTGAAGGTACAATATGACAATGAAATATCATATACACAGATCTAGAACTCGTTAAGGATTTGCAAGCAGAACTAAAAGGTAATGTTTATGTAACTCCTCAAGGACAAATAGTGATACCTGAAAGAGCATTATGGAAGTTAGTTAAAGATTAACATAATCATGTACACTGGGGAGGAGATGCCTTACACAATTATCTAATAGGGACAATAGTGGGATGCAACCTGTACTCTATCATAAAACAGGTAACCCAAGGATGTGAGGTATGCCTTAGAACCAATGCACAAACTAATAACAGAGTAGAGTTTGGGAAAATAGACAAGGGACAGTATCCTGGACAACAGTGGCAAATTGACTTTTCTGAACTCCCAAGAAAAGAGGGGTATAAATATCTTTTAGTACTGACTGATACCTTCTTGGGGTGGCCTGAAGCATTTCCAACTCAAACAAATAAAGCCAAAGAGGTTGTCAAACTTTTGTTAAACAACATAATACCTCGGTTCGGAGTGCCTTTAGACATTTCCTCCAATCGAGGGCCACATTTTATAGCAAAGGTTTTACAGCAACTTTGCAAAGCTCTCCAAATCAACTGGCAATTAGGCTGTATATGCCCCAGGCCAGCGGCCAGGTGGAAAAGATGAATCACCTGATAAAACAACAGATAATCAAAATTGGACAAAAAGTCAACATATCTTGGCCCCAGGCCTTACCTTTGGCTTTATTGCGAATTTGAGTAAAACCAAGAACAAAAGAAAAACTGAATCCCTTTGAAATATTGTATGGGAGACCATATAACCATAACTATCAAGGGGAAGATATTGTACAAGTTGGAGAAGGGTATCTCCAAGACTGTGTTATCCAGTTAACACTACAACTGCAGAAAATAAATCAGCACATTTCAAACACATGAGGAGAGGATTAGATGCTCCTCTCCACAATATCCAACCCAGGGACCAGGTTTACATAAAATCAATTGAGGGAAATCCCCTTATGCCAAAACGGAAAGGACCCTATTTGGTACTTCTAACCACTTATACAGCCATTAAACTTAAAGGATTAACCTCTTGGATACATTATTCCAGAATTAAAAGGATTCTGCAAAAGGCAAGTAGAATCCAGAGATGGACCTTGGAAAGAACAGAAGAAACCAAGCTGCGTTTCACACGATCATAATCTTCCTGATACTTCTGATTGAAATCCAAGCCATGACAGATGATTGTCACTATCATCAAGATCTCCTTGGCCTGCAAGACCCTGGTGAATGGAACATTCATGCATACTCGGGACATAATGGGGTAAATGGGACTAGAAAGGTAAAAACTCTTTACACCATTTTAAGGATAAACGACCAAGCAGTCAAAAATTGGGGAAAATCTAACTCCACGCCTGCCTTTCGTGTCCCACCTGAAAGTAAGATCTCTATGGCTTGTAAATTTGAAACTCACAAACCTCTTATAGATAAGATTAACTCAGTGACCATGAGCATCTATGACCTCTTTAACAAACAGTGTGTGCATTCATTTTCATGTGATCCCTACCAAGATTTTTGTGTTATGGAAATTAATATAGGTGACTATAACCTAGCACGAAGCAGTCCCCTTCTTTTGCAGTGCATAGGCTGGGCAGGTGCCCAATCATCGTATCGAGATATAATAATTGAGCTTGCCAATGACTTGACCCAACAAATATTACTACCAATAGATGACTCTCGTGCACCTAGATTAACACATCATACTGGTTGCACACTTAGTGCATGGGATGGGTCTCGTATAGAATCTGTTTTTGAGAATTTAATTTCATTTTTGGGATATTCTGGGCCATCAGGAATGTTAACTAACCCAGCCGGAGGGGCAGCTCAGGACATAACCACCCTAGTAGGATATATCATGCCCAATTCTGCAACCCAGTGGTGGCTACCCAGAGATGCATGGAATCCTGATAGCACAACTACATCCTTTTATGGGCCTAGATACTCAGAATACTCAACTATTTGTATTGGAAACTTTAGTAAAGTGAGTATCCTCTATAACACTACCAGAGGTCAGTGTAATGTTTCTGAATGTTTTGGAAATGCTTGCCTAAAGGCAGTCAATGTATCCAAAGAAACCACAGTTACATGCTTTGGGTACTTGATAGCCAGCAAAACTGAATGGGTCACTCAATGAACATTTAAAATTAAAATTAAAACAAACAGCTCTGTAGTACTGGAAACACTGGAACCATATGCAAAACAATATCATCTTTCACTCACAGGTCCCTATGTGGTAAAACAAACAAATGAACAATTGTTGCTTTTAGATCCACAGTACTTGCTGAAAAAGCCGGAAATAAAGGTGCAAGCTAATATTTCTGAAATTAAACGTTACCCATTTATACAGCAAAGCCTAAAAGGATGGGAGTCATGGATACATTCCCGTACACCAAAACATAGGCATAAAAGAGACGTAAAAGGATGGTTTGGGTCTGGACTGGGGATATTAAATTCTATTGATCAGGAAGTCTTAATCAATAAATTCAGTACTGTTAGTTCTTATATTGGACAGATACAGATTCCTCTCAGATCAACCCTGCTAACACTTGCCGACACCCAGAACCTGACAGCCGACCTATTGACCACCCTGGCCAACCATACACAGTGGGATTTTTGGGCAGTTACCAGGTTTGTGGAAGGACTACAAGGTAACATTTCTTTAGCCCTGCAATGTATACAATCTCAGCTGTGGTTACAATCTGTAATCTCAGGAATACTGAGAGGACAGATGGGAAAACTGCCACAAGAACTAAAGGAAATCATTGCTAAAAATGAAACCACCACACAATTCGAAAAAGACTTTCATGCTTGGTGGCAATTGGTCAATTTTACATATAATGAACAGAATAAAACCCTGCAGTCTTTTGTATTAACTCTTAAGAATGCAACAATATACCATATATTTCCAATTTTGGCCCTTGGAGTTATAAGAGCTGTCCTGGTTTGAAGGACAGGTGTCTGTCAAGGAAGGTGGGAAACCTCCCTTGAATACAGGATGACCTCCCTCCCTCCTCTGAATTACTATACCTTTGAAATTACGGGGCTCTCAGGCAAAGATGTGGTAAAAAGAATAACAGTTCTTTACTAGGGTTATATATCTATCTATATATATAACAAGACAGTTAAACGGCAACCATAAGAGAACAAACCCCTTATCAGTTCCTTGTCTGTTGTTGGGAGATCCTCCGTTGGAGCAGAGAGGCTGCGGTGACTCCCCGCGGCTGCAGGGGGCGCTGTGGCGCGAGCGCGACAACCCTCATGTGGCAACGGCGGCTCCGGCGAACGGGAAAGGGGGGAGGTCGCTCCCGATGCGAACCCACGGGGCAGCAGCCCGGTTCCACCAACCTCGGCAGCGGGCAGCAAGCAGGCAGGGTTGACTGGGGAGCGATGGACATCGGTATCACCCACCGACAGACCAGCAGAAGGCAGGAACAGCAGAGGTGAGCAGCTCCGGGCGGCAATTGGTTACAGCATAACTCTGTACCCTGTGCCGCCATGGGACCCTCGGAGATGTCACAGTGTATCCATGCTGTGGATCCAGCCGGTGGAGACGTCGCAGTGTAGCAGTGTTCCTGGAGTGAAACCGGCACTCACTACAGACACGACCATCCTCCCCGAACGCCAAGTGGAGAGAGAGGCAAGCCCCGGTCTCCACCCACCTCTCGCCCATGTCTCGGGCAGTTCTCTCGCGATGCTCCAGCCTCTGGGGAAACATCCCCCTTGCCAGTATTTCCAAGTCTTTGTTTTTCTTTAACTGAGGGAATTGTCCTGGCTTCTGGGCTGGGCAAGTGATCCCTTTTGTCCTTAAGTATCGTCCATTCTGTGTCATTAGCGTGGAATGCAGCTGGACAGATAACTCCCTTTTGTTCTTAAGTATCACCCATCAATTCCCGGCCAGCCCCTCCCCACCTACACAGCCTCCCTGGTACCCCAGGGGAAAGGAAACAAATTTTCATTTTTTTTCTAACCCATAAGAGAGCTCACATAGTTGCCAGACCCATTCAGCACAATGTCTGGACCATTTTCAACAATAAAACTTGAAACTGGCAAATTGTTAGTATCAAAGCATGTGTACCCAGGGAGGCACTGGGATTTGTGTGCAAAAATGCAGTGGTTGAAAAGGAGGATCTGTCTGGACACTGAAGACGGTACTTGTGTTTTTGAAATGACTCCGGTAACCCATGCACGATCACAGGTATATTATGTGGGAAGAGGGTGTGCCTGTGTGAGAACTGCTTGTACAATTGTTATGATAGATTCTTTTAATGAAGCTACTAATGGTACTAACTTCTGTGTTTGTAATTTCACGACCATAAGTGGATGCAACTTCAACTACACCACACCAATAACTTCTTTTGAGATTAGACAGAGTGCATATGATGTGTATCATGAAGTGTCCAACCTCCAAATCGGAATGAACATTAACATTTTAAAGCAAATGTTGTACCACCCTGATATAGAACAACTGGTCGAAGAAGTCAAACATTCATCTCTCAGAGCCTTATGGACAGTCAAACACGATGTCAATGAAATTACTGAGATCATCACCAAGATCCAGAAGGAAGGAGAGCATCATTGGTGGGATATCTTCTTGGGATGGACAAATTTAAAATCACCAACAGCTGCTCAGCTTTTTGACTTCCTCATCCACCCTGTTCTGATTTTAATAATAATAACAACACTCTTCTTAACCACTGTAAACTTGTGAATGTGGTGGAAAGTTAAAACGGTAGCACAACAGGTTCATGTGCTGTGGACTGTCAATAAGATCTTGAAAAAGAATTGGCAATAGGATCAAGAAAAGGGGGGAATGAAAGAGAGGGCTTATTTTACATAATGAATCACAGATACTTAACATGATTGGTTACAGGTATTTAGCATAATCGATCACATGTAAAGCACAGGTGCTTAAATGAACAAATACTTAACACAAGTACTTAACATAAGAAAGCCTAGCAGGCCCGCTTGGCATAAGTGACTTGACAAAGAATTAGGGAGTTAGAATAGCTAACGGCTCACCACTTTTGGACAATAGTGATAAGAAAGGCTAGCTTCTTCCGGACACATACCCTTTCACGTGAATAGCACGTGGACACTAGCTTTAAATATAAGAGCATGATGCAATGTAAAGCTAACAGCTTGCTTATCAAATACAAACCATAACAGTGCATCAATGTATGGTATTTTTGATAAAATTGCTATATAAACCCACTTAAATTTGTATGTGGCGGAGAAGTAGTTTGAAGGGTGCGGACCCCTGCTCTCCCACCGGCAAAAATCAAGTCCTTTTGGCTGATAATCCGGTTGTCAGTCGTATCCTTTGAATCACTTATACAGTACAGAATATCCCTCTGGCCAGTTTGGGTCAGCTGGCCTGCTTGTGTCCCCTCCCAGGATCTTGCCCACCCCCAGCCTACTGATGGGAGGCAGAATGTTGGAGCGACAGCGCTGATGCTGTGCCAACATTGCTCAGCAGTAGCCAAAACACTTGTGTTACCAACACCTTTCTAGATACCAATGCAATCCATGGCACTGTGAGGGCTGCTATGGGGAAAATGAACTCCATCTCAGCCACACCCAATACAATCTCCACCCCTTACTCCATACCATTTGCATCATACTCAGTTCCCACAGAATTATATATGTATATGTATATCTAACTATTCCACTGTATTTATTTGTCATTACTGAAATCCCCTCTTACCAACACTTACAACTTAAACTCCATCCTTAAACCATCTTTATACTCAACACATAGATGTATACATTTTCATTAACTACTGTACGTCGTCCTTTCACAGATAGATGTTGTTTTCCCATTTCCTGGGCTTCCTCCACCTCTCCAGATGTTCAAAAGCCAGCTGCCACTTGGGCTCCATTCCATCAAAATGGGTGCTCAGGAGAGGAGAAGCAGCAGATTCGATCATTGGGCACCGATACCGGCCCTGCTGGGGTCATTGTTGCACGCTCCTTGCAAAATTCACTCTTCATCGGTTCATGTCATTCCTGCTACTTTTACTTCCTGCAACATACAATTTTCACACAGATTATTTTTTCCCCCAAGGTTAAATCTCCCTGAGGCACACACTGGGTCTCCCCATCCTTCTGCATTACCCACCAAGTACACCCAGGTCCTTCAGCAAAGACAGTCCCACAAATGGGTTTACCTTTTCCCATGGGAGGAGAAACCCACACTGACTTCCCCAGCCACTTCCCTGTGTGTACTACCTGGACCTTATCTTCCCCCACACTACGTAGGGGTTTTGGGCAGGACCAGAGCAGTTAGCAGACCCTCTGGTGTTAACTCACCAAGTGGCTTCTGCTAAATTTACATCCCAGTGCTTCCATGCCCCATTGCCTAACGCTCTTAACATAGTCTTCAGCAGTCCATCATACCTCTTAATCTTTCCAGAGGCTTATGGGAAATAGGGAATGTGATATATCCACTCAATGCATGCTTCTTTGCCCAAGAGTTCATGAGGTTATTTGACAAATGAACCTCATTGATTCCATTCTTTCTGGGGTACCATGTCGCCACAAAACGTGCCTCTCAAGGCCTAAGATGGTGTTTCGAGCAGTGGCATGGCTTACAAGTTATTGTCGCAAGAAGGGTCTGGTGCTGACCAGCACCGGTATGCCTGTGACCTTCCTAGAGAGTGTCCCACAGAGAACAGCTCTTCCAGGGGCACTGGCAAGCCTTCCTAGGCGACAGGTGATTTCAGCAAGTGTGATTCAGCTCTTTGTGAAATCACCCAAGGCAAACTCGGGGACAGAGAGACAGGAGTCCTGTATGGCAGTTCCGCAGAGGTAGCCTTTATTGTCCAACCACCCTGCGAAGAGGAGGCCAGGGACGAGAGCTCCCTACTGTCAGGGGTAGAAGCAAGGGTTTATATGGGGAAAACAGGGGGTGGGGTGGAAACCAATTAGCCAACAGGGTACAGGCTATTACCATGAAGGAACAAGGCGTGTTGGAAGCTCGCCTGAGGAAAGTTGCTCTCTGACTACCTCCAGGGGAGTGCTGAAAACTCTAGCCTTGAGGGGTCACAGTCCTCCACAACTGCCCCTTCTTTGTTTACCAAGAACGCCTCCCCAATGGCCTTTTTAAAGCAGCGTAAGAAACATGAGAACATAAGTAATACAATAAGAATTACAATGAAAATCCACAAAGCACCCTTAACTAAAGAAAGTGCCCATCCTTGGAGTCCCCATTGTCCGAGAAAGTTGTTGAAACCATCTGTGATTTTTTCTTCAGTCTTGATTTTGTGGACTTGATCTTTTAGCCGCTGGATGTTCTTTGAGATGGAGTCACTATGTAATGTTAAATCAAAACAGCACATGCCTTCAAACTCTTGACAGCCATGTCCATGGGCTAAGAGCAGGAAGTCAATGGCTGCCCGGTTTTGCAGTGTCATGTGTCTGGTGGTTTCTTCATCTTGGAGATCACTAAGGGCAGCAGATGTTGCATTGGCCTGCTTGCTAAGCCAGCACCCCAGGCGATTTAGCTCACCAAGGGCTTTAGCAGCAGCTACCCAAGGTAGAAGCAGGGAGACTGCTACCCTTTTTCCTTAACTCCAACTAGTAACTTGAGAATCACAGTTTTCGTCATATTCTGTATACGATCATTTTTGGTGTGCCAATTTGTGTGCCGAATTATTCTTTAAACCTTGGAGTATCTTAATGTTTGGGGTGAGGGTAGTAAGCTGGCCAAGGCTACAAGGACCCCCTTGAAGGCGTGAGGGGATCCCGGCCCATGCCCTGTCTCCACAAATAAGAAACACTCCCCGGGGCAACACTTTGGGGTGGAGTGAGGAAAAAGAAGGCTTATGACTGGTGTAATTGCACCAATTTGGAGGATTATAAACTTTGTTAATTGGTGATACATCTTTTTTATGGGTAGACCTAATAAGGTCAAGGTGGTTCAAATGTTGGCCAGATAGTTTATAATGAAATTGCACACAGTAATGAGCTTTGGAGTACCCCAATAAGTCCAATTCCTGGGGCTCCTCTGGTGCTTGTGGAAGAATCTTGGTCCACTCGTTCCAAATGTCTACCGAATTGGGTTTCTTACCTGTATATGGGTATTCATGTGTTGCTAGAGGAATCCCTAGCAGGCACGTTGACAATGGGTTGTCTAGGTTGCCCATGGACAGGCACAAGTTATCTTGTTTTAATGTCCTTGCTAGGGTCACCCAGATATTATGGCTGGGCTGTGGGACAACCCAGTTGAGGGCCTGTGGCGCTGTGAGGAGCGTCCAGGCGGCAGTGAGTGCAGCACCAAGGTAGATGAGTCTCATCTTTAGACAGGGATGGGGCTTCTAATAGGGAATATAAATGAAAATTTGTTAGCTTTGTGTTGAAGGGGAAGGGTTGTCTTCACTTTTCCTCCCTCCTCCCTTTCAATTTCCCCTTTCTTTGTTTTTCACAATGAAAATTGTTGGGGGAGGTAGAGGGTTTGGGATATTCTGGTTGGAGGTAAGTGAGGGCTGGGGAGGAGGGGGAGGGGTTGGAACAGGAAGGTAGGTATATAGGTAAGTGGGGTTTTAGGAATAACTGGGGAATGACTTGTTATTTATAACAGCGTTGACCAGATGTATGTCTGGTCTGTAGTTTGCGTTTTGTTACGTAGAGTCCTTCTTGGAGCTGCGTTTTGTCTGTGACCTGGTGACGGGATGGTGAATTCTTCTTGGCAGTTGACGCCGCCTCCATCTCCAGGCTGAGCTTCTCTGGTTATCTGGACCTGAGGTGTCAGACTCCAGGATATTTTGGTTATTATTTGTGGAGGCAGTGTTTGCAGGGCCTAAGTGTGGTTTGATGTTTTTTCCTGGGAACCATTTGGGGCCAGATGGTAGTGAGACACAAGCATATCCCCTCCTCCAGGTAATCAACTGGAAAGGCCCAGAAATCTGATGTGTTTCTGGGTCCTTGATTAGCACCGGTGGCTTCTCAGTGAGCTTAGCTCGGGCCGAATTCGAGAAGTGCCGGAGTACGGGGGGGTCAGGCTCTGATGATGTACAGTTTAGGAAATTAATAACGTAGAGAGCCTTACAGAGCCTTTCAACGGGAGACATAGTCTCTGTTTCTCTCCGTTGCTGATTGAGGACTCTTTTGATGGTCTGATAGGTCTGTTCTACGATGGATTGTCCTGTTGGATTAGCAGGTATGCCCTTCGTGTGTTTTACCCCCCATTGACTGAAGAAATCTTTCAATCTGCGGGAGGTATAGGCGGGGGCATTGTCCATCTTAATTTGTTCAGGGACTCCCAGGGTGGCAAATGCGAGGAGAAAATGCTTGATGGTGTGGGTGGCGTTCTCTCCTGCGTGGGCTGACACAAACACTGCCCCAGAAAATGTGTCGACTGACACGTGCACATATTTGGACTTTCCAAAGGATGGAAAGTGAGTCACGTCAGACTGCCATAATTGGCAACTGTTCAGGCCCCGGAGGTTAACCCCGGTACCCATAGATGGTATCTGGTAATTTTGGCAGTTTGGACATGTTGCTACAATTGCTCTCACTTGGTCTCTCGAGAGCTTGAACATCCTGATGAGGGCAGGTACATTTTGATGATAGAATGCATGCGATAACTTCACCTGGGCAAAGATGTCAGGGATGTTAGCAGTCTCTGCTGACATTGCCAGCGCGTCTGCCCTCTTGTTCCCTTCCGTGATGGCACCTGGGAGGTCAGTGTGTGATCTTACATGCATAATATGGTAAGGTTGCTTTCTGTGGGAGATTAAATGAATTAATGTAGAAATCAATTGGTCTAAGTTTGGATGGGAGACCTCTTTGAGAAAGGCGTGTTCAGCCCTCATAGCTATGCCAGCAACGTAAGCTGAATCTGTGACCAGATGAAAAGGCTCATCTTTGAATTTCTCAAAGGCTCTGATGACAGCTGCTAGCTCGGCAATCTGTGGTGATCCTTCCACTTCTTGGACATTAGACTCCCACTTCTGAGTTCTGGGATTCCTCCAAGTCATCACTGAGTTGTGGGATGACCCTGAGCCATCGGTAAAAACGGTTGGAGCTATGAGAGGTGTCCTGCTTTGGATTGATTTTGGGATCAGATTAAAGGCCGAATCATGATTAAAAAGTCTATGTTTTGTCACGTGGATGGAAATTTGGCCTGGGTAGCTATCCAGGGTGAACTGGAGGCTTTCATTGGTCTGGAGCAAATGCTCCAGATCCCCAGTGGTTAATGGCAAGTATATGCATGTAAATTCACATCCCGCAAGGGAGCAGAGGCGAGTTCTGGCCTTTTTTATTAGATATGCCATAATTTCCTGCGGAGTAGTTATTGTTTTTGTAGGCTGACTGCTTGTAAAGATCCATTCAAGTATTAATAAAGGGTCTCTGAGTTGAGGATCCCATTGAAAAATCAACCTGTAGAAGCGGGGGGCCTTACCCAGAACGGTAAACTGGAGGGGCAGGCTGGGCTCAACGCGATGCATTTGGTGTGAAGATAGGGCTTCCTGGACTTTGGTGATGGAATCTCGGGCTTCTGGTGTGAGGGCGCATGGAGAGTCCAGGTCCTCGCCGCCGCGGAGAAGACTGAAGAGGTGGGCGAGGTCTTCTGTCGTAATCCCTAGCAGGGGACGTACCCAATTGATGGATCCGCACAACCTGTGTAAGTTTCTTAGGGTCTTTGGGTCGTCTTGGACAGCGAGTAGCTGGGGTGTGATGGTCCTCTCACAGATCTGGAATCCAAGGTAAGTCCATGGGCTGGTGTACTGTACTTTGTCCTCACGAATCTCAGACCCTGGTTCCTCTATGGCTTCGATAGTTCTTTTAACAGTCCTGTCCAAATAAGTTTTTTCTGAAGCACAGATTAGAATATCATCCATATAATGGTGGATGATTGCGTTCGGGAACAGGCTCCGGATGGGGGACAGAACGTGGGCAACGTACCACTGGCATTTGGTCGGACTGTTCTTCATGCCTTCGGGGAGGAGAAGCCAGTGGTACCTTTTGAGTGGGGCCTTTCTGTTGAGAGAGGGAACGGAGAAAGCAAACCGGGGGGCATCCTGAGGGTGGAGTGGGATGTTGAAGAAGCAGTCTTTTATTTCAATGATGGCAAGCATCCAGTCTCTGGGCAGCATCAGTGGTGAGGGCAGACCAGGCTGGATGGGCCCCATGTCCTCAATGACTTCATTGATCTTGGGGAGGTAATAGAGGAGCCTCCACCTGTCCTTGCCGGGCTTTTTCAGCACAAAGATAGGGGAGTTCCAAGGGCTGGTGGTCTCGGCGATGTGACCCTTGGCAAGCTGTTCTTCCACGAGGGCTTCCAGGGCACACAACTTTGCCTTGGAAAGGGGCCACTGCTCAACCCACACCGGATCCTTTCGTTTCCAGGTGAGTCGAGGGATGGAAGGTGGTGTGCGCCTCTCAGTGGCCCCAATTAGAAATCCTTATTGGGGATGTGTAAGGAAGCCCCTCATTGGGAAAAGAGATCCCTGCCCCATAAGGTGATGGGGGCCCTAACCACATAAGGCCGGATGGTCGCCAACTTGTCTTCGGGGCCTTCGACGATAACATTCCGCTTGCTTTGCATAGGCACTGTGGCTCCACCAATCCCCGAAATCATGCCTGCCACCAGTTGCAGCTCCCAGTTCGCTGGCCACTCGGAGCGGGCGATGATGGTCACATCTGCGCCGGTGTCTAGCATCCCTGGTTGGTAGATCTGCTCCCCCTTACAGAGCAGGCCGCACTCAATGGTAGGCTTATTTGAGCCCACAATCTGTGCCCACATTATGGTTGGATTGAGTGGAACTTGTTCTGGGCGGTCCTGTGGAAGTAAAAAGGCCTGTGCAATCGGTGTTCCCTGTGAAAGGTAAATGGGTGTGTCCGTGGAGCAAAGCTGGACAAAGATCTCTTGTCCAGGGTGTACTGTTTGTATTTCTGGTAATACATAAATTTGTTCTGGTCCATGAAAAGTGTCACCTAGGATGAGAATGTCTCATGGACCTTTTTGTGGTCTGTACTTCCCTGTGGGGATACGGTAAAAACGCTCATCTGTGAAGTCAATGGACAGCGTGGTTACCAGCTGGCGCCGGGTTCCCATCTGTATCACTCCATGTGATGGGTCTCGTTCATGTGCACTGGGATTCCTGGAGATGACGGTGCCTCCTGAGGTCCACCTGCCTGCTCCCAATACTTGGCTGTGGACTTCGCATGCTGGTCGAAGTGATACGGCATTTGATTTGTTGTCAAATCATGGGGCTGTCCCGCGCTCTGCTGGGAGTTTCCCGGGCGCTATTGGTATTGCTGCTGTCTCTGGGGCCTTTGGTAGCTGGTGCGATGGTCCTGGGTGGATGATTTTTCTGGGCAGTCTTTCATAAAGTGTCCAACTTCTCCGCAATTGAAACAGCGGGCATTATCTTTCGAAGCCACCACTGCAAATGCACCAGATACCCCTTCTGCAATGCCCTTCACAATTGCTTGGGCAGCTGTGTTTTTGGTAGACGTATGGTGTGTGCAGCCTTCTACCATCTGCTCTATGGTGGGTTCTGTGTCCAGGGGTAAAGCCCTCAGGATAGTCTTACATTGTTCATTAGCATTTGCCATAGCAAGTTTACTCAAAAGTTCCTTTTGTCCCTCTGGACTTTCTATTTGTTTTTCCAGGGCTACCTTTAACCTGTCCACAAATTTAATAAAGCTCTCGTCCACTCCTTGTTTGATGTTAGAGAAATGTTGTGTGGTTATCGAGTCATCGGGGTAAGAAGCAGTGATGTTTTTGCTGCAATGGATATATCCTGCAGTGCAGCTTCAGGTATTGTGTTCATTTGGTCTAAGGGTTTTTGAAGTTCACCTTCTCCAGCTAATTGCTCTACAGTCAAATTTGGCCGACTCACATCTTTGGAATAAGAGTCAGATAGTGTTTTTAAATGTCTTTTCCAATGCCTCTCCCATAGCATGTATTCTGCCGGGGAAAGAAGGCAGGTAACAATGTTTTTGATATCATGCGGGACAAGCATATGGGTGGAGAAGGTGGCTTCTAATAAGTTTCTTAAGAAATGGGACCCCCGCCCGTGTTCCTTAGCAATCTTGCAAAGGTCTTTGGTTTCTCTGTAGGGAATTGGCTCCCATTCTCTTGTGGGTCCCCTCCACCTCCTTTTCCCAAAAACGACTGGAAAGGCTGAAATCTTTTGGGCTAGCTCCCAATCTCCCTCCCGGGTGGTTTCCCTCCGTGTCTGCGCCCAGCGATCCTCGGATTCTGGGTCAGAGTCCGTGGTGCTGCTGTCATCCTCTGAGAAGGAGGAGCGATGCTTCCTCGGGCAAGCCGTGTCAGCCTGGAGCTGAACGGCGGGGGGCAAAGCACGGCAGCTTTTGGATGCCGGTGCTGGCCGGGCCAGGCTGGGAGCGGGAGTGGTGGAGGACCGGGGGTGTTGTGCCGGGGTGGGGGGTGCGTCCCAGCCGCGGGAAGGCGGCGGGGAGGCTGCAGCCGTGCAGCAGATACAGGTCTCGGGAGAAGCAGGGGTTAGAGTGCTGCCACTGCTGCTTCTTCAAGGCTGTTTGGAGTCAGCAGCAGCGGCTGCAGGCTGTTGCGGGGGAGGATTTAAAGCAGGAACGAACGGAGTGGAGTTTGCGGAAGAAACGGAGAGAATTATGGAGGGAACGGAGCCCACGGTCCCTTCCCCTGAGGAGGAGGGGTTGGGGAGTAGTGAGGTTTGAGGCAACGAAACCGGCAGAACAGGTTTGTATGCAGGGGCAGGAGTTATCTCATTAGCAATTGAAAAGGAGGGAGGATAGGTGATTGAGGTGCCGTCGTGGGTGGGGGGGTGTATAGAAGGCAGGAGTTTCTCGGTAGAAGTGATTGTATCACAAAACACGGCAGGGGTGCTGGAATGCTTGAAAAAGGGTGAAGGGGGGACGGCAGAGGGATGGGGGGGCGAGGGGTGTGGGGGCGCGTCCACAGCCAGGGGAACGGCTGCAGGAGACGGCGGGGGGGGGTGATACTGCGGGGGGACGGATGGATACATAGCAGGGAGACGGATGGATACATAGCAGGGAATAGGGGTTCAGGTTTGGGAGTGGGGGGAGGTCCCAAGACAGCTTAGCCAGAGTTGTCTTGGGACAGAGAGAATCGGGAAGCGACAGGGTATCCATGGCAACCCTGTTCTGCCTTTTCTCTCTTAACCGGTGAAGGGGAAGCAGGGGGAGGGTTTGACTGGGGGTTCCCCGAAATGCTACAGGTTTTTTTCTACTAACTTAACAATAATATGAAATAAAGGGATAAACTGAGAAACAGAAAGATCACCAGAAGCTTGAAAATAATAGATTTTTTTCCAGACGAGATCCAAAAAAGAGTTAGAAAGGATAGAAATCTCGTTAGTATCAGAGAAATGCTTGGAGATCCAATGAATGAAGAGCTTAAGGTTCTTCTTAGAAAGATTCCCCTTAGAAAACTTAAAATTATTAACGAGAAGGACTTTTAGAACTTGGGAATATAGGTCTCTCTCAGGTTTGGTAAGGCTAGGTTTTCCTAGCCTATGTCCCATCCTGGTGGTCCCACTCCCTAACCCAGCAGAGAAAAAACAAAACAAAAAGACCCGAAAAAAGGTAGAAGCGTGCAGAAAAATCCCAATTTTAGCTTACAATTGTTTCTTCAGGCAGGGCAGCCCGTAGGGTCAAAGAAAAGTGTGCTGGGAAGGTGGTCAGCCCGTAGGTCGATCCTCAAGAGGGATTTCTTCTCCGAGATGGAATGCGAGGGTCTCAACCTGTCTCTTTAGATAGCCTCTGCTAGAACGCAGGGGGTTCTCCTTAGAGAAGCGACGATCCGACGGCGGCTTCAGTCCCGCAGTAGCTGTGCAGGAGACGCTCTCTTGCAGGAACATCCAGCGTGGGAGTCCAAGCTGTTTGGAGCGCCAATTGTTGCAAGAAGGGTCTGGTGCTGACCAGCACCAGTATGCCTGCGACCTTCCTAGAGAGCGTCCCACAGAGAACAACTCTTCCAGGGGCACTGGCAAGCCTTCCTAGGCGACAGGTGATTTCAGCAAGTGTGATTCAGCTCTTTGTGAAATCACCCAAGGCAAACTCGGGGACAGAGAGACAGGAGTCCTGTATGGCAGTTCCGCAGAGGTAGCCTTTATTGTCCAACCACCCTGCGAAGAGGAGGCCAGGGACGAGAGCTCCCTACTGTCAGGGGTAGAAGCAAGGGTTTATATGGGGAAAACAGGGGGTGGGGTGGAAACCAATTAGCCAACAGGGTACAGGCTATTACCATGAAGGAACAAGGCGTGTTGGAAGCTCGCCATGACCCTGAGGAAAGTTGCTGTCTCTGACTACCTCCAGGGGAGTGCTGAAAACTCTAGCCTTGAGGGCTCACAACCCTCCACAGGGTATGTTTCCATCCAACTAGTAGTTGCCTCCACCGTGATGAGTATGTAGCTCTTGCCTTGGTGTGTTCATGGCAGTGGTGCAATATAGTGAATTTGCAAGGCCTCACCATATCGAAAACCCAGCTGTCCTTCTACTCAAAGGAGATTTTGCTCACATGGCTCACTTGATTGCAGCATGTTTCACATTCATGAGTGGCCTGTGTGATAGCCTCCATGGTCCACCCCTCGATCACGAGCTCATCTGTAGGTTGCATCTCTTCCTAGATGTCCTGATGTTTCATGGGCCCATCAGTCCATAAATAGTTCACACTTCTGTTCCCAGTCTAAGTCTACCTGAGCTATTTCAATTTTGGCAGCCTTATCTACCTGTACGTTGTTTCAATGTCCCTCAGTTGCACAGCTTTTGGGCATGTGAGCATCTATATGATGTACCTTCAGAGCCATGTTTTCTACCTGTGCAGCGATGTCCTGCCACAATGCAGAAGCTCGGATGGGTTTACCCCTGCGTTGCCAATTAGTCTTCTTCCATTCCTTCAGCCATCTTCATAGGGCATTTGCCACCATCCAGGAGTCAGTATAGAGTGAGTACAGACCACTTTTGTCATTCAGCAATCTTTAAGGCCTAGTTGGATTGCTTTCACTTCTGCAAATTGGCTTGAATTGCCTTCTCCTTCAGCAGCCTCAACGACTTGTCATGTGGAACTCCACACAGCAGCTTTCACCTCCCATGATTTCCTACCACAAGGCAGGATCCATCAATGGAGCATAGCCTCTTTTGTGTTCTGATAACTCATTATATGGTGGTGTTTCTTGAGCACGAGTCACCCCTTCAGGCAATGCTCCAAAATCTCTGCCTTCTGTCCAGGATTCCTGGGCAATTGGGTTTCCCCAGTTGAGCTCATTGTGTGATCAATGCTACCCACCCACTTACTCCATGTAGCACTGGTTGCATGATGTATCAAGGGCATGCTTCCTTTGAAAATCCAGTGTAGCATGGGCAATCGTGGTGCCAAGAGGAGACACGCTTCTGTCCCAACAACTTCTGAGGATGCTTGAACTCCCTCATATGCTGCGAATATATCTTTTTAAGTTGGAGTGTGTCAGAGACTGGATTAGATCAATGTCTCGATACAATGCCTGTGTGTGTGCATGGTTGGGGGCTGGTCAAGCCTTGCTTCTGGTGAGACAGTGCCCTGCCGCCGCATCCCCTAGCCCAGCAGAGCTGTCAATCAATCACACACCGGGGTGGTGCTAACCCAGCCCCTGATTGGCTGAGCGACCAGAAGTCCCACCTGGGGGGAGGGCCCACAGAGGCCCTGGGGCTTAAAAGTCCCCATGAGGGACCTACATGCTGTCTGGACCCTGCCTTCTCCTGGAGTTTCTGTCTGAGCCATGCTGGATCTGTAGGAGTTGGTAGCTTAATGTGTGTTTTTCTATATCTCTTCATTCTTTCTCTTTCTTTCTTCTCCTTCTAATCCTCTTTTCATGGAACTTTTTTGGATAACTTCTTATAGGTTTAAAGGTTTCTAAGTTAAATGGTTTAAGTTTATGCTAAGTTAATACTAAATTAATACTAAGTAATGCTATAAGAAGTGTTTTATATTGATTTTGGTGTTGTATTTAATCCTTTTGCCAAAGTTCCTTTATTTTCTAGATTTTTGCCAGTAAACTTCTGGGTATTTGTGACCTCTTGAGAATATCTGTTTGCTATTTTTAAGTGTCCAGTGTGTTACATTTTAAATTGCATAGTTAGTAGGATACTATGGTTTTTGGTGAAGAGGGATTTTGTGAGGAGATAACTGCTAGCCGCAGAAGGAAGAGAGGGAGTTTTCAGTTAAAACCAATGTTCTGTCAATAAGGTCATGGCAGACCTGGATTGCTCTCCACTGGAATTGTAAGCTTATAAATCTTTTCTAGACCCTAGCGAGGTCTAAATGCTACTGGAGCACCCGCAGTTGGTTATAGAGAGAATTGGAACTTTGGCAAAAGGAGAAATGAAATCTTGGTAAGGGATCACATTGGAGTCGAAGATGGCTGCCCACGCTAGCACATTGCAGTCTAAAATGGCTGTCCCAAAAGAGAAGCACATTTTTGCTGAAGAGCTGGTGAAATTGCAAACTGCCTTGAAGGCTGAAACCATTGTTTGCCTCAGAGCTAATGGCCCAAAAGCAACTAGCCCAGAATCTGAGGAACCTGCTAAACCAGTTTGTGCAGAGCCAAAAGGCTTTAGTGATGCAAATTAACACCCTTGGGGGAAGCATGCATGCTAGCCTGGGGGAGTTGGGCCTCCCTGAATGTGATCTCACCCTTGGGGAGGAGTTTGCACCAAAGCCAGACTCCTCCCCACACTCTGAACTCTGCCTGCATGTAAAAAATAGGGAGACGGAACTTCCTGACCATGATGTCCCTGATGTTACCTCCCTTCATTCCTTGGAGGGGGATGATTCATCGGAGCCTAGACTTTCAGACACACACGCAGCCCTGCCCTTTTGATAAGGAATTAGCATATCAAACGACAGAACTGAAGGTGATAATATCACACCCTGCAACATAATTGACTAAATTGCAGGGGAAAATTAGCAACCAATCCAAAGAAAATAAAAGGGAGACTCTTGAAAATTTTACTGATGTGGGGAAATAAAATGAAGCTTTTTGAAGAGAAAGCACATGGCAAAGAACTCTGGTCTCTTAATCAGTACTCAAATTGTTGTATGAAAAGTTTAAATGTGCTTGCAGGGGGGAGAACTAATCCCTCTCCCCACTCCGACATGTGATGAAAATACTGGGAGGGTGTGGGAAGTGGCAAGTTTCCAAGAAATGCCTGAGAAAGCCGACGAGGTATCAGCTCTTTCTCCCATGTTATTTATACCAAGATTTAAAGATCAGGGCCGAGACAAAAAACTTGGCACTACTTCCAAAAGGTGAGCTGGGAGTAGGGGCCAAATTCAAATATCCCTAAAAGCTCACTGAAAATACATGGAAATTTAGTTTCCCTGTATTTTTGATAAAATTTTGCAAAATGCTCCTGCACTGCCTCCTTCTGGGGCAGTGGGTATTAAGCCTTTCCTGCCACCAGAGGCCAGGGGCAGACCTGCTGCTGCTGCAGGAAAAATGTTATCATTTTGCAAGTTTGTTGTTTCAGTATGTCCTCTCCAGCCAAGGGACTTGGTGTACATCCAGACATGAATAAAGTCAGCTGCAAGCAAAGAAGAACACAGAGGAACCACATTGAAAGATGCAACAAAATGGGAAACTTTAAAATAAAGTACATTAAATGGTTTGCCTCTGTGTTCCAGGTATGCCAGCACTATTGTTTGTTGCTGGATTAGGTGGCTATCCTAGGAAGACATTTAATAATTTTAATAGCAAATATGGCTTCATGTGCCAGAGGAATAAGTAAAAGAGAGGAGTGTCCTTTTCACTAAAGACCACACTAACATCACATTGATAATTGGTTATTTAACAAATTAAGAGTGAAAAGGTCTCAAAGGATGGCTGGCTATTCCAACTTGTTTGCCTCCATGATACTGAGAGTACTCACTGGTATTGTTCAAGTACTGGATAATTTGATTAGTAATGGTCACATTTTTCACTGTTGTTATTACTATGTTTATATTAATATATATTTATGTAAGTTTATACGTTTATATAAGTTGCTGTGTTGGTTTTGCAGGGCCTGGTTTTTGGTAGCGGGGGGGCCACAGAGGTTGCTTCTGTGAGAAGCTGCTAGAAGCTTCCACCATGTCCAGCAGAGACAATCCCTGATGGCTCTGAGGATGGACGTGCTGCTGGCCAAGGCTGGGCCAATTAGAGATGGTGGTAACACCTCTGTAATAACATATTTAAGAAGAAATAAAAACAAAGTTGGTGGCGCAGTTGTAATTTTCCAGGTAGAGAAGAGTAGGAGTGAGAACATGTGAGAGAAACAACAATGGAGGCACCAAGGTCAGTGAACAAGGAGGGGAAGGAGGTGATCCAGGCACCGGACCCGAGATGTCCCTGCAGGCTGTGGTGAGGACCATGGTGAAGCAGGTTGTCCCTCTAAGGCCCATGGAGGTCCATGGGGGATGCAGAGATCCACCTGCAGCACGTGGGGGAGGTGCCAACGCCAGAGCGGGTGGATGCCTAGAGGAGGCTGTGGTCTGGCGGGAGTCCCATTGGAGAGAGACCTTGCTTCCAGGCTGGAGCAGCCTGTCCTCAGAGGACTGCACCCCGTGGAAGAGTGACCCACTCCACAGAAGTTTTGGGAGGACTGTTTGCCTGTGGGATGGAATCACATTGCAGCAGTTTTAGGAGTACTGCTGCTCGTGAGCTTGGACCCATGCTGGGGAAGTTTGCAGAGAACTCTCCCGTGGGAGGGACCCCACGGTGCAACAGGGAAACGACTCCTCTCTGAGCAGCAGAAAAAAATCATGGGTGACGAACTGACCAAAACCCCCACCACATCTCCCTGCACCACTGGTGGGAAGGAGGGAGGGGTTGAGGGGGAGAAAAGGGTATTTTTAAGGGCTTATTTTACTTTCCATTCTCCTGCTTTGCTCTTATTAGTAATAAATTGACTTCATATCATTAAGTTGAGCCTGTTTTGCCCTTGAAGTGTTTTCTCCCGGTCCTTAACTCATGTACCCTTCATTAAATTTTTCTCTCCTCTGTCCAGCTTCGAAGCAGGGGAGGGTGAGTGAGGGGGTTTTTCCCGGGTACTTGGCATCTGGCCACCATCAAACTGATGCCTTAAAGAGAGGAGATAAAACTTTGCAACCATATTAGAACAGTAAGATAAAAAGCAGGTCCTTTTATTGAAAGCTTTCGGGTGCATAATGTGGCTATATGCACGCTTGGCATTGGGTTTCTACAGTTTTTCTAAGTTTAACAAATTAGCATATCAATCGAATATGGTCCAATTAAAGAGCAGTCCATTAGGTCATCTAGCCCCTGGGTTCTGCCCCATTGACATCAGCCCAGGGGCTTCTTTGCCTTATTTCTTGTTTATGTCTTCTCAGATTCTGGTTACAAAAACAAAATGTTCTCTCCTTGACAGCACGACCAAAAAATATTTCAGGAATGTGTGAGAAGGTTAGCTTATGTCCTGGTTTGAAGGACAGGTGTCTGTCAAGGAAGGTGGGAAACCTCCCTTGAGTACAGGATGACCTCCCTCCCTCCTCCGAATTACTGTACCGTTGAAATTACGGGACTCTCAGGCAAAGATGTGGTAAAAAGAATAACAGTTCTTTACTAGGGTTATATAACTATATATACATATATAACAAGACAGTTTAACGGCAACCATAAGAGAACAGACAAACCCCTTATCAGTTCCTTGTGTGTTGTTGGGAGATCCTCCGTTGGGGCAGAGAGGCTGTGGTGACTCCCCCGCGGCTGCAGGGGGCGCTGTGGCACGAGCACGACAACCCTCACGTGGCAATGGCGGCTCTGGCAAGCGGGAAAGGGAGGGTCGCCCCCGGTGTGAACCCACGGGGCAGCAGCCCGGCTCCACCAACCTCGGCAGCGGGCAGCAAGCAGCGCAGGCAGGCATGGTTGACTGGGGAGTGATGGACGTCGGTATCACCCACCGGCAAACCAGCAGAAGGCAGGCACAGCAGAGATGAGCAGCTCCGGGCGTGTAACTCTGTATCCTGTGCCGCCACGGGACCCTCAGAGATGTCACAGTGTATCCGTGCTCTGGAGCCAGCCGGCGGCGATGTCGCAGTGTAGCAATATTCCCGGAGTGAAATCGGCACTCGCTGCAGACATGACCGTCTTCACTGAGCACCGAGCTGAGAGAGACAAGCCCGGTCTCCACCCACCTCTCGCCCAAGTCTCGCGGCACTCCAGCCTCTGAGGAAAACATCCCCTTGCCAGTATTTCCAAGTCTTTGTTTTTCTTTAACTGAGGGAATTGTCCTGGCTTCTGGGCTGGGCAAGTGATCTCTTTTGTCCCTAAGTATCGTCCATTCTGTGTCATTAGCGTGGAATGAGGCTGAACAGATAACTCCCTTTTGTTCTTAAGTATCGCCCATCAATTCCCGGCCAACCCCTCCCCACCTGCACAGTCTCCCTGGTACTCCAGGGGAAAGGAAACAAATTTTCATTTTTTTCTAACCCATAACATTATCCACCCCAAAAATTGTTTCCCTTTCCTCCCACACTAACATCCCACATTAGACTTAAACTTTTAAACTATATATACATACATGCATTACCCTAACCATATACACATATACATACAGATGTGGGTAGAGGTACAGCATTGTGGATAATTTAATTTAAAGTAAGGTCCCCTTGAGGTATACATCTGGTTTCTCCAACCTTCTGCATCACCTACCAGGTGCAACCAGGTCCCTGAGCAAAAAAAACTCCACGGATGTGTTTGTCTTTGCTCGAGGCAGAATTGACCCAAACAGTCTTTCTCAACATACCCCTCATTTGTACCACTGGAACTTCATCTACTGCACGGAGGTGTTCGGATTGGGCAGGGCTAGCTCGGTTAGTGGACCCTTGGGTGTTGACCAACCATGTAGCCTTCGCTAAATGCAGCTCCCCGTTTCTGAAAGTCTCCCCAGCCAGTGCTTTTAAGGTGGTTTTTAGCAGTCCGTTGCACAGCTCAACTTTCCCGGCAGCTGGTGCATGGTAAGGAATATGGTACACCCACTCAATACCATGTTCTCTAGCCCAGGTGTTAATAAGGCTGTTCTTGAAATGAGTCCCATTGTCAGACTCAATCCTCTCAGGGGTACCATGCCTCCACAGGACTTGCTTTTCCAGTCACAGGATGGTATTCCGGGCAGTAGTGTGAGGCACAGGGTAGGTCTCTAGCCATCCAGTGCTTGCTTCCACCATTGTGAGTACATAGCGCTTGCCTTGGCGAGTTTGCGGCAGCGTGATGTAATCATTCTGCCAGGCCTCCCCATACTTATACTTGGACCACCTTCCCCCATACCATAGGGGTTTCACCCGCTTGGCCTGCTTGATCACAGCGCACGTCTCACAATCGTGGATGACCTCGGAGATACTGTCCATGGTCAAATCCACCCCTCGGTCTCGTGCCCACTTATAGGTGGCATCTCTGCCTTGATGACCTGAAGCATCATGGGCCCATCGAGCTAGGAATAACTCCCCTCTGTGTTGCCAATCCAAATCAATCTGTGACACTTCAATTTTGGCAGCCTTATCTACTTGGTCATTGTTGCGGTGTTCCTCATTAGCCCGACTCTTAGGCACATGGGCATCCACATGGCAGACTTTCAAAGTCAGTTTCTCTGCCCGAGTGGCAATGTCTTGCCATTCCCCAGCAGCCCACATTGGTTTTTCTCTGCGCAGCCAACTGGCCTTTTTCCACCTTTCCAGCCACCTCCACAGAGCATTGGCTACCATCCACGAGTCAGTGCAGAGGTAGAGTTTTGGCCATTTCTTTCAGCAATGTCCAAGGCCAACTGGACCGCTTTGAACTCTGCAAACTGACTCGATTCACCTTCTCCTTCGGTAGCTTCTGTAACCTGTCGCGTGTGGCTCTATACGGCTGCTTTCCATTTGCAGTTCGCCCCCACAATGCGACAAGAAACATCTTTGAAAAGAGCGTATCAGGCTTCCTCTGGTGGCAGCTGGTTGTATGGTGGGGCTTCTTCAGCACGTGTCACTTGTTCCTCTTGGTCTGCCAGATCAGTTCTCTCCTTCAGGCCAATTTGTAATTACTTCCAAGATCCCAGGGCGATTTGGATTTCCAATACGGGCACGCTGTGTGATTAGCGCAATCCACTTACTCCACGTGGCATCGGTGGCATGGTGAGTAGAGGGAACCTTTCCCTTGACCATCAACCACAGCACCGGTAGCCGGGGTGCCTGGAGAAGWTGTGCYTCTGTGCCAATGACCTCTGAGGCAGCCTGAACTCCCTCATAGGCAGCCAGGATTTCTTTCTCTGTCAGGGTGTAGTTGGCTTTGGACCCTCTGTAACTCTGACTCCAGAATCCCAGTGGTCGGCCTCGAGTCTCACTAGGCACTTTCTGCCAAAGGCTCCAGGAGAGACCATTGTTCCCGGCTGCAGAGTACAGTACATTCTTTACCTCTGGCCCTGTCCTGACTGGGCCAAGGGCTACCGCATGAGCAATCTCTTGTTTGATTTGGATGAAGGCCTGTTGCTGTTCAGGGCCCCAGTGGAAATCGTTCTTCTTGCGGGTCACCAGGTAAAGAGGGCTCACAATCTGGCTGTACTCAGGAATGTGCATTCTCCAGAAGCCTATGGCGCCAAGAAAAGCCTGTGTTTCTTTCTTGCTGGACGGCGGAGACATCGCTGTGATTTTATTGATGACTTCAGTGGGAATTTGACGCCGTCCGTCTTGCCACTTCACTCCCAGAAACTGGATCTCTTGGGCAGGTCCCCGACTTTACTCTTTTTGATTGCAAAGCCGGCTTGGAGGAGAATCTGGATGACCTTTTTCCCTTTCTCAAACACCTCTGCTGCCGTGTTCCCTTACACAGTGATGTAATCTATGTACTGCAAATGTTCTAGAGCTTCACCCTTTTCCAGTGCGGCCTGGATCAGCCCATGGCAGATGGTGGGGCTGTGCTTCCACCCCTGGGGAAGACGGTTCCAAGTGTACTGCACGCCCTTCCAGGTGAAAGCAAACTGAGGCCTGCACTCTGCTGCCGGGGGAATGGAGAAGAACGCATTGGCAATGTCAGTAGTGGCATACCAGTTTGCTGCCTTGGACTCCAGTTCATACTGGAGCTCCAACATGTCCGGCACAGCAGCGCTCAATGGTGGAGTCACTTCATTCAAGGCACGATAATCCACTGTCAGTCTCCATTCTGCATCAGACTTGCGCAGAGGCCAGATGGGACTGTTGAAGGGTGAGTGTGCTTTGCTGACTACCCCTTGGCTCTCCAGCTTGAGGATCATCTTGTGGATTGGGATCACGGCATCTCGATTTGTCCGGTACTGCCGGCAATGCACTGTCGAAGTGGCAATTGGGACTCGTCGTTCCTCTACTTTCAGGAGTCCTACTGCAGACCGATTGTTATGGATTAGAAAAAAGAAATGAAAATTTGTTCCCTTTCCCCTGGGGTACCAGGGAGGCTGTGTAGTTGGGGAGGGGCTGGCCGGGAATTGATGTGAGATACTTAAGCACAAAAGGGAGTTATCTGTTCAGCTGCATTCCACGTTAATGACACTGAATGGACGATACTTAAGGACAAAAGGGACCACTTGCCCAGCCCAGAAGCCAGGACAATTCCCTCTGTTAAAGAAAACCAAAGACTTGGAAATACTGACAAGGGGGATGTTTCCCCAGAGGCTGGAGCATCTCGAGAGAACTGCCCGAGGCTTGGGCTAGAGGTGGGTGGAGACCGGGGCTTGCCTCACTCCCCGCTCTGCGTTCGGTGAGGGCGGTCGTGTCTGCAGCGAGTGCCGGTTTTCACTCCGGGAACACTGCTACACTGCGACGCCTCCACGGGCTGGCTCCAGAGCACAGATACACTGTGACATCTCCGAGGGTCCCGCGGCAGCACAGGGTTCAGAGTTACGCTGTAACCAACCTCCAGCTGGAGCTGCTCGTCTCTGCTGTTTCCTGCCTTCTGCTGGTCTGTCGGTGGGTGATACCGAGATACATCACTCCCCAGTCAACTCTGCCTACCTGTGCTGCTCGCTGCCCGCTGCCGAGGTTGGTGGAGCCAGGCTGCTGCTTGTGGGTAATGTTCATTGTTACGTATCTCCCATTTGCAGCTCCTCTTCTACACATGGTTCCTGTGACTAGGACCACTCTGGCTGTTACCCTGTTTGTGGAATGGGTCAATAAGGTGAAGGATTCAAAGAYTGTAAATCTCCTCTGGAATGCAGGTGCATGGCTGCATAAATGTCACACGATAGCCTCACATCTTTTGGGGTCCTTTAATAATGGTACCCATTTGAAAGAAGCAACAGAGGAGGAAGTTTTCTCCCAATTCTTCACTGATCTTTTTTGGGCCTATCCCAACAATTTTTGAAAGGGTCAGTGCTTCTCTAGATGCTAATGATATTGTACAATGGCTGGTGTTGCTGGTAGGCCTATTCTATTTAGCATTTAGAGATAAAGTGAGATTGCATTGGGTAACCACTCAGACATCTACCACAGATACTAGGGCTGCTGCCCAGGGGCATGTCCCAGGGGCTGGGGGCACTGCCCAACAGCCTAGCACTGCCCAACAGCCCACAGTAGAGACAAATCACTCAGATTTGACAGAGATGGTGGAGGAGATAGTCCGGGTGTTAAAAGAACATTTGTCCCCATCTGCTTGGAAACCCTCCCCTTGCCCTAAGGAGGACAAACCCAGTGACACAGCAGTGGAACTAAGAGATGTTACAACTGCGCAGGTTCCAGCTGCACCACAAGGGCAGCCACAACCAGCGGCAGTTGCCCGTGTGCAGAGGAGAAAATATAAAACCAAATCGGTACACCCAGTTAGTGATGATGAGGCACCAGGGCCCTCACAACCCGTGGAGGGGCCAGAGCCTGAGATCATCACAGAGTCCCTGTCGCATGACAGTCTCC
>JACAXG010000448.1:0-31229 GCA_018881555.1 Amblyornis subalaris | reverse complement strand
ACCATCCTGTGACTGGAAAAGCAAGTCCTGTGGAGGCATGGTACCCCTGAGAGGATTGAGTCTGACAATGGGACTCATTTCATGAACAGCCTTATTAACACCTGGGCTAGAGAACATGGTATTGAGTGGGTGTACCATATTCCTTACCATGCACCAGCTGCCGGAAAAGTTGAGCGGTGCAACGGACTACTAGAAACCACCTTAAAGGCACTGGGTGGGGGGACTGAGGAATTGGGAGCTGCATTTAGCGAAGGCTACATGGTTGGTAAACACCCGAGGGTCCACTAACCGAGCTGGCCCTGCCCAATCCGAACACCTCCGTGCAGTAGATGGAGATAAGGTTCCAGTGGTGCATAGGAGAGGTATGTTGGGAAAGACTGGGTCAATTCTGCCTCGAGCAAAGACAAACCCATCCGTGGAGTTGTTTTTGCTCAGGGACCTGGTTGCACCTGGTGGCTGATGCAGAAGGATGAAGAAACCAGATGTATACCTCAAGAGGACCTTAGTTTAGGTTGAATTGTCCACAATGCTGTACCTCTACTCACATCTGTACGTATATATGTATATAGTTAGGGTAATGCATGTATGTATATAGTTTAAAAGTTTAAGTCTAATGTGGGATGTTAGTGTGGGAGGAAAGGGAAACAATTTTCAGGGTGGATAATGTTATGCGTTAGAAAAAAGAATTGAAAATTTGTTCCCTTTCCCCTGGGGTACCAGGGAGGCTGTGTAGTTGGGGAGGGGCTGGCCGGGAATTGATGTGCGATACTTAAGCACAAAAGGGAGTTATCTGTTCAGCTGCATTCCACGTTAATGACACTGAATGGACGATACTTAAGGACAAAAGGGACCACTTGCCCAGCCCAGAAGCCAGGACAATTCCCTCTGTTAAAGAAAACCAAAGACTTGGAAATACTGACAAGGGGGATGTTTCCCCAGAGGCTGGAGCATCTCGGGAGAACTGCCCGAGGCTGGGCTAGAGGTGGGTGGAGACCGGGGCTTGCCTCACTCCCCGCTCTGCGTTCGGTGAGGGCGGTCGTGTCTGCAGCGAGTGTCGGTTTTCGCTCCGGGAACACTGCTACACTGCGACACCTCCGCGGGCTGGCTCCAGAGCACGGATACACTGTGACATCTCCGAGGGTCCCGCGGCGGCACAGGGTTCAGAGTTACGCTGTAACCAACCTCCAGCTGGAGCTGCTCATCTCTGCTGTTTCCTGCCTTCTGCTGGTCTGTCGGTGGGTGATACCGAGATCCATCACTCCCCAGTCAACCCTGCCTGCCTGTGCTGCTCGCTGCCCACTGCCGAGGTTGGTGGAGCCGGGCTGCTGCCCGTGGGTTTGCACCGGGGGCGACCCCCCCCTTTCCTGTTCGCTGGAGCTGCCATTGCCACGTGAGGGTCGTCGCGCTCGCGCCACAGCGCCCCCTGCAGCCACGGGGGAGTCACCGCAGCCTCTCTGCCCCAACGGAGGATTTTCCCAACAACACACAAGGAACTGATAAGGGGTTTGTCTGTTCTCTTATGGTTGCCGTTTAACGGTCTTGTTTTTTATATATATATATATTTATATAACCCTAGTAAAAAGCTGTTATTCTTTTTACCACATCTTTGCCTGAGAGCCCCGTAATTTCAAAGGTACAGTAATTTGGAGGAGGGAGGGGGTCATTCCTGTGCTCAAGGGAGGTTTCCCACCTTCCTTGTCAGACTCCTGTCCTTCAAACCAGGACACCTATCGATAATTTGATTGTTGGAACAGACAAACACACACACCGAGTGCTTTTTCAAAAAAGGCTTCTACCTTCTTTATTTTTACAAGCTTTTTTTATACCATGCTTAAAGCACTGCTGTTGCAACAGCGACTTTGGCTAATACAAAATTCTGCTGAGGGTTAGGACAAAGACACATTTTTAACACTATCTCCAGCCGCACATTTTGTGGTTTTCCTGGGACTGCATTTGTTCGTCTGGTTTTTAGTTCCTCAATTTTTAAAATAGCCGAAAAGCCTAGCGTTTGCATTATTGCTACATTATCACACTTTTAGGGATACACTTTAATTGTTTCATCAATAGGCCATCCTTCTTCTGGTATGAATTCTCCCATATCTCCTCCTTTTTTATTTAAAATTGGAAAGGCTGTGTGTGTCACCTGCTGCAGGGATCTCCGCAGCAAATGCAACAAACCTGGCAGAAATAACAAGATGAGAATAACTACTAACACAATTAAAAATCCTATCTTTACCAGTTCCTTGAGCCACCTTGAGACGTTCCACCCCCCCAAGAAGGAGTCAAACCACCCACGTTCTTGTTGTAGTTTTGCAACTCCTGCCTGCAGCTCTTTGGTGTTGGCAGAGATGGATTTTGAATGATCAGAGAGATTCATGCAACACATTCCTTCAAAATCTTCACACCCAAGTCCATGAGCTAAAAGCAAGAAGTCAACAGCAGCTCGATTTTGCAGCGAAGCTTGGCGTACTGATTTAACATCGGCTAAAAGATCAGTCAGCGCTGCAGATGTGGCATTTGTGTGCTTTGTCAGCTAGCAGCCTAGTTT
The DNA here is from genome assembly GCA_018881555.1 of Amblyornis subalaris. Taxonomy (NCBI): domain Eukaryota; kingdom Metazoa; phylum Chordata; class Aves; order Passeriformes; family Ptilonorhynchidae; genus Amblyornis; species Amblyornis subalaris. Next base: position 28,681 of record JACAXG010000448.1, on the reverse strand, counting down.
ATTAAGGGTTGCTAAAGCCTTTGCTGCGGCCACACCAGGGGTAAAAACAGAAGCAAGCACGTGATTTTTTATGCTCTAAAAATTAGCATCATCCCTGCATTCAGGCATAATTCCTGACAATTCCCTTCTGCAACGGTGTGATGGGGAGGAAAAATGTTTCATTATGGTCATGTTTGGTAAAAGCATAGTGAGGTGGCCAAATGTGCAGGGACTCCCATCTAATCGGGACAGGATGCCTGCCCATGCTCGATTGCCACAGATGAGAAACATTCCGTGTGGTAACTGTCGAGGGATGTGTAGGTTCTTTCCCCCTATATTTATTGTTTGATTACACCATGCCGAGGAATTACGATACCATGCTTTGGATGGAGTAGCAGACTAGGACCCTTTTTGGGACCAACTGAATGACACATTCTGACTGAAGGCGAAGCATGCTGCCGCCCTCAGGGACTCCAAAATATCAAGCTCTTGCGGCTCCACCAAATTTAGCATCGGCAGGAGCCTGTCAGGGACGGATTCCCCCCCATTCTTAGACCCGTTGGCCCACCACTTAACAAGCGTCTGATTAGCAATTGGCACAGCCACCAAGCATGTTTGAAAAGGCGATTGCGGGGTAGCAAGCAACAGACATATAGATGACTGATTCATAGCTTAGGCTAAGGTTATCCACACGTTCTCTTTCGGGAGCGGAGGCACTATCGACGCTCCCGGTCCCGCACCGCAACACAGCATCATGAGCATGATTTTAAGTGCGGGATCCATCCTTGTCGTCCAGGGGACAGCCACGCCGTTGCAGATCAGGTCTCACACACCGTGCCGGTATCCAACGAGGACCGGTATCTGTGGAGACACAAGCATATCCATGTCCCCACGTAATAAGGTCCCAAGGGCCCTCCCACTTACCAGTGATGAGGTCCCTTACCCACACCTTTCCACGGGGAAAAGCCAGTGCCCCATCAAATCGGAGCGAAAGAAAATGGTTTAAAATAACAGGAACAWCAGAATCAGAAGGTATTGTGAGATGGTTGAGCGTGTACACTGCTTTCTGGACACGTCTCTGGGGAGGCTCCCCAAGCATTCCCCTTTTTTGTTTTTGCAACATTTGTTTCAAGGAGCTATGTGCTCTTTCAACAACAGCTTGACCAGTAGGTGAATGGGGAATACCGAACTTGTGTTCCACGCCCCACAGGTGTAAAAATTGTTTCACTCGAGCAGAGGCGTAGGCAGGGCTATGATCGGTTTTGACAACTGCTGGTACTCCCAGCGTAGCAAAAGCTAATCGCCAGTGTGCAATGGCATCACGGTTCTTTTCACTTGCATGAACAGATGCCCATATGACAGAAGAAAAGGTATCAATTGAGACGTGCACGTACTTGAGGCGACCGAATTCTGATACATGTGTGACATCTGTCTGCCAGAGTTGCAGTGCTCGCAAACTCTTGGGATTAACACTCATGGGCAAAGGCACGGCAAAGCTCTGGCAGTCAGGACAAGCACTGACAATGTTGCGGGCCTGAGTTGATGTGAGTGAAAATTGTTTTTACAAAGTGCGTGCACTCTGGTGGTAGAAATCATGTGATACTTTGGCTTGTGCCGTCCGGTCAGGCTGAGGTGCAACCCACGCAGGGTTGGCAAGCTGGTCAGCTGGGGAGTTACTTTCGGTCACAAAACCTGGAAGCGAGGTGTGACTGCGAACATGCAAAACATAATAAGAATATTTCCACTTCTGAAGCACATCTCATAAGGATTTTAATAACAAAAACAAATTAGCATTGTCCACCTCCTTAACAAGCGAACAGTCCAAACGCTGTGCAAGATCTGCAACATAAGAAGAATCAGTAACAAGGTTCAGTGGTACATGAGAAAAACGTTGAAATGCCATAATTACAGCTCATAACTCGACGAGTTGAGCAGACCCGGGCTCATGCTCTTCTAACACTTGCTAACCAGATTCATCCTTCCATGTGACAATGGCTTTCCCACTCTTTCCTGACCCATCTGTGAAAACAGTCGGCCCCAATACGGGCACACAACTGTTTCGTGGCCATAGTGATAGAGGGGTTGATTTTGCTAGTTGCAACAACTTATGGCTAGGTAAATGATAAACAATTTGGCCTGTAAAACTTTGCAGCACTGCCTGTAAAGGGGCGCTGTTAGCAAAACTCCACTCAAAATAGTCTTGTTGTATTGGTAATACAATTTTTATGGGATCTCCGGCCATAAGCTGTAAGCAACGCTGGCGGCATTTTATTATCAGCTGAGCAATCAATTCAAATAATGTAGGTGCTGTCTTCCTCAATTGATGAGGAAGAAAAATCTATTCTAAAACATGCAGTGGGTCGGGCTAGCAGTCATTCCATTGTCTGAGGATGCCTGTGGGATGCAAATCTGGTATGGTTACAAAGACAAGGGTATGAGTTGAGGGATCTATTCTATAAACTTGTCGTGTGGAAATAGCTTGCTGGACTTCCTCTAGCACTTGCTGAGCCTCGGGAGTCAGAGTTCGAGGCAAATTTAAGTCTGGGTCTCCTTTTAATGTATCAAACAAAGGAGACAACTGTGCTGTGGTCAGTCCTAGGTAAGGACGCAGGTAATTGATGATACCTAGCAATTTTTGAGCATCGTTTAAGGTTCTAATAGAAGTTTGAAATTGTATGTTCTGATGCTGTATCGTTCGTTCCAGAATTTTGACTCTCAAATATTTCTAAGGGGGGAACTTTTGGACCTTTTCTGGAGTCACATGCAATCTATAAGAATGCAAGGCAGCAAACAATTGAGCTTTTATCCTCAATAATTCTTCTTGGGTCGGTGTTGCTACTAGTATATCATCTATATAATGATAGCAATAAGAGCTAGGAAATTGTTCACGAATTCCAGATAAAGCTTATGAAACATACCACTGACAAATACATGGACTATTCTTCATACCCTGGGGTAGGACCTTCCACTGATACCACTTTACAGGTTCAGCATTGTTGATCGAGGGTACAGTAAAAGCAAACTTCGGTACGTCTTGAGGATGCAAAGGAATTGTGAAAAAACAATCTTTTAGGTCAATGATTAAAATGTCCCACCCCACAGGTAACATTGTAGCCATAAGAGAACAGACAAACCCCTTATCAATTCCTTATGTGTCGTTGGGAGATCCTCTGTTGGGGCAGAGAGGCTGCGGTGACTCCCCCGCGGAGGCAGGGGGCGCTGTGGTGCGAGCGCGACGACCCTCACATGGCAATGGCAGCTCCGGCGAACGGGAAAGGGGGGGTCGCCCCCGGCGCGAACCCACAGGGCAGCAGCCAGGCTCCACCAACCTCGGCAGCGGGCAGCAAGCAGCGCAGGTAGGCAGGGTGTACTGGGGAGCGATGGACGTCGGTATCACCCACCGGCAAACCAGCAGAAGGCAGGCACAGCAGAGATGAGCAGCTCCGGGCGTGTAACTCTGTACCCTGTGCCGCCGCGGGACCCTCGGACATGTCGCAGTGTAGCAATATTCCCGGAGTGAAACCGGCACTCGCTGCAGACACGACCGTCTTCACCGTGAGAGAGACAAGCCCGGTCTCCACCCACCTCTCGCCCAAGTCTCGCGGCACTCCAGCCTCTGAGGAAAACATCCCCTTGCCAGTATTTCCAAGTCTTTGTTTTTCTTTAACTGAGGGAATTGTCCTGACTTCTGGGCTGGGCAAGTGATCTCTTTTGTCCTTTAGTATTGTCCATTCTGTGTCATTAGCATGGAATGCAGCTGAACAGATAACGCCCTTTTGTTCTTAAGTATCGCACATCAATTCCCGGCCAACCCCTCCCCACCTGCACAGTCTCCCTGGTACTCCAGGGGAAAGGAAACAAATTTTCATTTTTTTCTAACCCATAACAGCTTATTGTCCTTAAAATCAAACAGAAGGGGTACTAGGAGCTATAGAACTATGCAATAGGAGTCTACAGCGCTATGAATATATGAAAAATGTATAAAAAGCAAATCTTAAGGTGTCATTCCCCCCTTTTGAAGACTTGACAAGACTTCTACCTTGTCCAGTCTCTACCATCGAGATTTAACACAAATCCATAGAGATGTCCAGAAACTATGGCATTGAATCATAATATAAGCTATCATGCAGAAACTAACTACACATATAACTAGTATGAACAGTTGTTTTAACCAGGTCCAGTTTGGTAACCATGAAGTAAGTATATGGAAGATATTTTCAAAGTGCAATGAGTAATTTTCAAGAGTTACCTCATGTAAAATTTATTTCCAAATTTCAGCCAAATCTTTATTAATTCTTTCACTTTGATCTACATGTCTATTGTTGGCATTTGAGTACAAATCCAACAGTTGTTCTTATGAAGAGCTTTGGATACATTTTGGACTAGGGTCACCTGCAAATTATGGTTCCAAACCTGAGCCATGGTTACCAACTGTGTACATGACAAGCACAGAAAGCAATTTAAACCACATCATCTTCATTTGTATCAGTCTCTGGTTTTGCAGTTGTTTCAGGAGCAGAAGTCTTCTTAACTCTGGAGTAGTGAATCCAGGGTCCTTTTCTGGCAACTTGGACTGTGGTGAGGGTAGTCAGCAGGACTTTGAATGGTCTTCTTCATTTAGGTTGCAGGGGGTCACTGTCTCACTATTGCACATAGACCCAGTGTCTAGGCTGGAGCAGACGAGCAGGGGTGTACAACCGCATGGGTCTGGGCAGCACGAGAAATCTCTGAAGTTTCTGCAAAGTAGCGCTTAAAACCATTAAATACTTTTGCAAGTCAATTTTCCCCCTCATGTGAATCTCTCCCGGGATATGTGGAATTTGATATGGCCTGCCTCTCAGTAAGGCTATAGGCAAGGCCTGAACCCATGTCATAGATGTCTCTTGATAGATTTTGCTAACTTGTGTTTTGAGGGTTCCATCCATATGTTCAATTTTACCACTTGCCTGGGGTTTGTAGGAAGTATGCAGATTCCAAACAATTCCCAGCATTCGACTAACCTCCTCCACTACTGTTGTAACAGTGTGCCCCTTTGTCTGATGACAACCCCAAAGGAACCCCAAACCTCGGAATTATATGATTGAGCAAGACTTTTACCACTTCTTTTGCTATGTTAGTATGACAGGGGTAAGCTTCAGGCCATCTACTAAAGGTGTCAACCAATATCAGTACGTACCTGTATTCTTCTTTGCATGGTAACTCAGCAAAATCTATTTGCCAATAATCTCTGGGAAGGTCTCTGGCCTTTGTTACCCCTAGCACCACTCTTTTGCTCATATCAGGATTGTTTTGACAGCAGATTTCACATTTACTTACTATAGAGCGCACAATTTTGGTCACTCCCCTTCCTATTACTACCTTCTTCAGATGTTCCAAAAGGTTCTCTATTCCCCAATGGGTGCTTTCATGTTCTCACTGAACTATTTCCCAAAGGAGTAGGGGTGGGACTACAACCTGTCCTGTTGTTGTAATAGCCCACTCACCTTCTTTCATTTCAGCCTTAAGGGACTCAAAAAACTGGTGGTCTTTCTGATTATACTTTGGGGTAAACCCTGACAGATCAATTTCTTTCTGTGCCACTATAGCTAAGATGCCTTTTCCCGCCGCCTCTTTTGTTGTTTCATCAGCAAAGCAATTCTCTAATTCAAGAGTTGTTTTCATCTAAATAGTCATCTCTGTAGGCTTCCAAATACTCTGCAGAAGTGCATAGATCTGTTCAGCATGTTTGATTCCATTACCCTGTGCAGTCAGCAGCCCTCTTTTCTCCCAGGTGGCTTCATGGGCATACACAACATTAAATGCATATTCAGAATTAGTCCATATGTTTACCTTCTTTCCTTTGCTCAGTTCTAGAGCTCGTCAATACCATCAGTTCAGCTTTCTGTGATGATACATCTGGTGGCAAGGCTTTTGCCTCGATTACCTTATCTGTGATTGCCACTGCATAACCTGTCAGCTGCTTGCCATCTGTATATGATTTCCAGTCTGGATCTTCTGGAGGCACTTCCTTCAGGTCTGGTCTGCTGGAATAGGCCTCTTCTGTGGTCTGCAAACAGTCATACTCAGACACATTATCAGTTAGTGTCGAGGACAGAAAGACAACAGACTGTTTTCAGAGTAACAGCACCCTGTTCCAATAACATGGCATGGGGTACATGTCATCGATGTTCACGGAGGCTTTCAAGCCCCATACAAATCACTGCTTCCTTGGCAATTTGTGCTTTTTCACTCAGTCCCAAAAAATTCAACAAACTTATAGTGAGTTGGATGCAGTTGGATGTGGAAATTCTTGGCTGCTGGTTTCTCTGCTGCCTTCTCCAGTTCACCAATTCTTTTGTCAGCTGATTTCCGAATATAGTTGGGCTATTCTTGAAACCCTGGGGTAGGACTGTCCCAGTAATCTGACTTCTTCTCCCTGTTTCAGGAGTTTCCCACTCAAAAGTAAAAACTTCTTGACTGTTCTCTTTCACAGGAAGGCGAAAGAAGGCATCTTTGAGATCTAACACAGTAAGCCACGCTAAGTTATCTGCTATTCTCACCCCTTTGCAAAATTTAGTCTCTACTCCTAATTTCTCAAGTAGATCTCTACCCAATAAAAGCTTGAGATAGTTTGGCAAATAGGTTAATTGGTGAGTCACCCAGTGTTTTCCCAATTTAAACTTCAAAGGTTTTGTTTTGCTTACCCCTGTGGTACCAACTACTTCCAAAGTGCTCATTAAGACAGATCTAATGCGTCTTATAAAAACTAAACTGATTCTGACAGGCCAGGCAACTGGCCCATGGCTGGACCCTGCCTTCCCCTCTCGGATGACTGATAGGAGCATACAGGGTAGCCCCGTTCCCGTGGAGCGCACATGCAGAGGCACAGGAATAGCCGCACATGTTGGAGCTGCCCCAGGGCTGCCCCGGGGCTGCGGGGTTGCAGTGTGGCTGTGGGGCGGCCACGCCGCCTCCACCTCTGCCCCAGCGCCCGGGGCTAGGAACAGTGCCGAGAGCAGCGGAGCCACTTCTCTGCATTTGGACTCCGTTGTCATGGAAACTGCAATGGTACCCACAGACTCTACATTGGCTCTTCGGAGTGGTGCAGGTCTGTCCCCACCTACCGCAGCAGCTGTAGCAGCACTGCCCACTACAATGACATCAGCCCCTCAGGGCGGCACAGCCCTGCCCCTGCTCCTGCCCCCTGCAGAAATGGCAGGAGAAATGGCACCACCCACGGGGGCTGCATCACTGCCTGCAGGTCTCACATCCGCGGTGTGGGTGGGCCCCGGGGTTAGTGGGTGGGCCCCGGGGGTAGCAGGTAGGCTGGGCTGTGGCCGCGTGGCGGCAGCTGGCCTGGCAGCCCCGGGGCGGGCAGCCACAGGAGCCCTGGCCCTGGGCCCATCCTCGGCCACAGCCTCGGCCCTGGCAGCCACTTGGGCTCTCTCCTTTGCCCCCCTTTTCAGCTGCAGCCGGGTTACTTGCCGAGGCAACGGTGGATAAAAAAACCGCCTCTGGCTGCAGGACCGCAGTCACACCTGCTGGGTTTCCCTCAGGGCTGCCCAGCTCCAGCACGCCGAGGTCTCAGATATCTCTTTCCATGGAAGGAATGCAGCTCATGTTCGCTACAATATAGGAGGTACTGGGCGCCTCCCCCTTCTCACACCTCCCGCTGGGCCAGGCCAGACCCAGCCGCTCTGAAAAGCTCCCTGGGCCAATCCAAAACCTTTGCTTCCCCGGGCAAACACAAAAACCAAAACCTGCATGTGCTAAATGCAAAAACGTCTGGGGAGCTGTTTGCCCCCCCCACCAAACAAACCACACACACACCCCCCCACACACACATCCACACACCCGCGGGCCGTGAACCTCCATGGCCCTGGGCAAACCTTAAAACAAACAGACAGACAAGCACAATTTCTAGTAAGCAATTACCACAAAGAGCTGCTTTTTATGTTATCTCTGGTATGCGTGGGTGTCTTAAGACCTCAGAACCTCTGCATGATCAGCGGGAAACCCTCCAGAAGTTTGAAACTGACAGCAAAAATGAAGAGTTCCTCACAGGTTTCCCAGAGAAGTCACAAAGTCTCAGTCCCATCTGGGTAGCCAGAAACCAATGCCTTAAACAGAGAAGATAAAACTTTGCAACCATATTAGAACAGTAAGATAAAAAGCAGGTCCTTTTATTGAAAGCTTTCAGGTGCATAACGTGGCTGTATGCACGCTTGGCATCGGGTTTCTACAGTTTTTATAAGTTTCACAAATTAGCATATCGATCGAATATGGTCCAATTAAAGAGCAGTCCATTAGGTCATCTAGCCCCTGGGTTCTGCCCCATTGACATCAGCCCAGGGGCTTCTTTGCCTTATTTCTTGTTTATGTCTTCTCAGATTCTGGTTACAAAAACAAAATGTTCTCTCCTTGACAGCACGACCAAACAGTATTTCAGGAATGTGTGAGAAGGTTAGCTTATTTTCCTTAAAATCAAACAGAAGGGGTACTAGGAGCTATAGAACTATGCAATAGTAGTCTACAGAGCTATGAATATATTAAAAATGTATAAAAAGCAAATCTTAAGGCATCAAAACCATAATAGTTGCCTACATTATTTTAAGATATTTGTATTTTCTCACTGGTTGCCATGGTGGGTGGAAAAGATTCATCCCTCAATTTAGTTTTGGGAGCTCATATGATTATGGAAACTAATCTGTGTACCTCTTCCTATCTCAGGGCAAAGCATAAAAGGGCAGTGAGTGTAGTAATGGTAAGAGATGTGGCAGAGAAGCTGAAGTGGCAGTTGGAAAGCTCCAGCTGTGGACAAAGATGGCATAAGTGATTAAAAGAGATTTTTTGGGTTGGAGAACCACTGAAGGGTTTGGTTAAGTTGAAAAGGTACTTGGTCAGAAATCATGACCCTGAAAATAATATGCTGAAGAGATTGGAATGAATGAGTGTTATTATATCTTTGAGTCCCACCCTGAGGCAATCCAGATCATTTTGGATAGTAGAATTGTACTGTATGTTGTTTCCCTCGATGCCCACTGACGTTTTCTCTCTCCTTGAGTAAAGGTTTTGGGAATTTCTCTGAAACCTGGTTGATGGGAGGGATAAGGGTCGGCTTGGAGCAGGGTGCGGGCAGCGGCCGTCATTGGGCTCGTGGCAGAGGTGGCTGCAGGCTGCTGTCGGCTGCTCCATCAGTGAAGAACAGGCAAAGAACTGAAAATGGCGGGCGGAGTGGGTTGTCGCAGTGACCAGCGGCTCAGAACGCGACGTCAGCAGGGAAGCAGCGGAGCAGGTCGTCAAGGCGATGGGCTGCCTGGGGGGTGCGGACAGGAAGAGAGGCAAGGAAGGATCAGGACCGCAGGGAGAGAAAAGCGAGTGGGAGGGGGGACCCTGAGCTTAACCTGTGGGCGAGCCCCTGCTCCCAAGAAACTAAAAAATGGTGGGCTCGGCGTGGTGCAGGTGACTGCTTTTATGTGCTTTTTCCCGGGCATCCGGCCATCTGCCCATCCTGCAAAGGGGGGTGGCTTGCAGCCCAGTCCTGATTGGCTGTCAGGCAAAGTCTCCGTGGGGACAGGGCTCCTCTCCATCTACCTCACCTCTACCACCTAATATTTGGCCCTCAATAGTTGAGATAATTGTTCTTTTTACCATTTCTCTCTCTGGTCCAGCAAAGCCTTCATTATACTATTCATATCATTCCAATCAGGACACTGTTTTGATAGCTTGTTCTACAAAATCAGCCACCTTTTGAGGGTCTTCTTTGTATTTCCCAACTGAACTCTTCCAGGTTTGTAGTTCCATCAGGGAAAATGGGACCTTGATGTAAAGTGGACCTTGATTCTCTATGGCTTCCCTCAACGGAGCCTGCAATTTTGGTTCTTTTCCATTTCTGGATCTTGTCCTTCTTGCTATAGGGCTGGGGGCTTCTATGACTTCTTGAGCTATCTTCCTTTTTCTTTTCTTGGACCGAGAAACTTTTCCTTTAGCTTTCTTTTCAGGGAGGGGAAATGGATCAAACTCTTCTGAAGAGGAATCAGAATCACTGCTACTGTCTGTTGTATTATTGCTATCCATATCTGTGCTACTGTCTGTATCATTCTGACTTCGGCTGACAGGTCGCTTCCCTTTCCCTCTGCCAGTCGCACTGTGGTGGTGTGACCTTCCTTTTTTTTCCCTTTCCCTGCCCCTCTGATGTCACTGTGGGATGTTCCCTCCCTGTTCCTTCTGTGGGACGGGCCAGCTATATCACTTTCCCAAGGTGGAGCCGTGGGCTGCAGCCCCTCCCCTGAGGGCTGGGCTGAAGTCGGCTTCTCTCCACCCCCTGGTCCTGCCCCAGCAGGCGGAACTGAGGCATGGTTTGGCACAGGGGTTGGAATTAGTGGTGGCCACATCCTTGGCCAAAAGGGCCACCCTATGGGCAGTTTTCCCCCACCCCCGATCCCGTTGGAATGAGTGGCTGGGYCAACTGCGGGGGAGGGGTGGGCCAGATAAAGGGATCCTCCTGCTCTTTTTCTGTTTTCACCAGTGGGGAAGACAGCAGAGGGGTAGTCTCTGTCCCTTCCCCACTCGACTGACTCGACTGTTCTGGGGAAGAGGACAGAGGGGGTTGGGCAAATGGCTTAGGCAGAGAAGGGGGAGCAGGAGGGGGCCCCCCAGTGGCGAGGCAGTCCAAACCCATTCTTCCCCCCCTTCCTCCTCAGGTGACGAAGGTTATCTGCTATTTGCATAAATCAGATCTCTCCCTTTCCCATGGTCTTGCAGACCCACCGATGCCAGGCTGACATGACAGTGAACAGCTGCTGTAGAGAGAGATTATGCTGGCATTTTTATGACTTGTAGGCACTAAACTTTACAAGGTATAAAAGATCCACTGTGCCTGACACAAGTTGGAAAAATCCTCTTACGCATCCCAATGTGTGAGAGGAAAAACCCCTCAAGCTGGGACGCTGGCTTTGAGTACTTCTCTTCTGGAAGTTGAGTGAAAAGAAGCCTCAGCACACCACACCATAATAATTCAGGTTTGGTAAGTCATATGAGCTTCTAAGTTGTACTATTCCTTGGCTAGCCATAGTATTGATATCTATATCGTGCACTGTATATTTATATTGTAACTCACTAGTGATGTTTCTTGTTATCCTGTGTAGTTAGTAATTTGCATACTTGAGCCTATTACTGACGGTAGCACAGTGTTTACTAATATCTCCCTTGTCTATCCTGTGTAGTGTGTAGTTTGTAAAAACCTTATGTCTGTTGTTTTGTGTCTATTAAATAAATAATCCATTTTTAATAGACCTGGATCAGCCATCATTAAGAATCTATAACGAAAGTGATTTTACTCTTGCTAAGGTGCAGGCCATCTTAGCAAGAACTGCTACAAATTTGAGCAGAGACAAAAGCCTGGTTTAAACTCTTATCACGCTTAACATTCATTCGTAACACCCCCCCTTCCTTGTCTGTCCCTCATGGTGGGGGCAGTCTGATCCATCTCTGGTAGCTCATAATCCATTTTAAAAGTCACCTCTTTCTTTTCATCTTTCCTATCTTTCCCTTTTAAAGCCAATATACACTGTTTTTTCGAATTTTGCATCTGGGGGCGTGGAAAGTAATAAGAAAGGTTCAACATATCTCAGCTCGTCCCATCTTTCCTCTAAACTAAGTCGGGTCATTACTTTTAATATTAATCTATCATCCAGAGTCCCAAACTGAGGCCAAGTCTCTCCATCTGATAACGTATATAAAGGCCAAACCCTGGTACATAATCTTATGATTTCTGTTTTTGCAAGAGGCGTTCGTTTCCAGGTTAAATTGTTCCAATGCTTCAAAACCAGATCTAGTGGGGAGTTTTTGGGGATGTCTACATTTTCACTCAAGAAAATGCAATCTATATTTCCCATTTTTACAAGTTAAAAGCCACGGAGACAGAACAGACCAATAGGAAGCAAGAATACAGTTCCAAGCCAGCGTCCAGTGTTGGGATTGGACAAAAGAAGGCTGTATAAAGTGAAAAGGCAGAGAGCACAAAACCAAGAAAGATTCACAGGCTTTCAACTAGGGGAGACTGGGAACCAAAATAGGGTCTCCCTGGTTTCCAGCCGGCAGTGCTGCCTCTGCACCACCACTGGTTCGTAGTCAGAGGGACAAAATGCAGCCTTACCAGTCTGAGGGCCATCCCCCCTCCGCCAATGGCTCGTACTAACTCGTGTTAGAGATAGGGGCTTGCAAATGAACAAACGAAACAAACAAAACTTACACTGGACTACCAACCCCCTTTCTCTAAACACCACTGAATCAAACAAAAGAGATCTCTTAACCAAACAAACATGCTAGCAACTAACAACATTGCTTTCTCCTGGTGTTACCTCTCTTTCTTCCTCTGGTGGTTCTTGGATTCCCCTACGTCCCCAAGCGATGGTTTGGTCTCTTGTGGTCACATGACTTTTCGCCGGCAAAGGAAAAAAAAAACTTCTTAAAAACAATCCAAAAAATCAGTTTTTGGGAAATTTTTGGGGAATCTCGAGCCTCATGTCAGGGCGCCAGAAAACTGATGCCATATCTTTTTGAAAAGCAGAGGCTGAGGCCAGATAAGAGGGTAAGAAAAAGTAAAAATTTATTTGAGGTACAGAGAAAGCAAAACCTTTCCCGGGCGTGTCCCCGGGACCAGCCACGCTCGCGAGATGGGCCCAATCCCTGTGGCGGCACAAGCAAGTGTAAGTTACATAAAAGGTAAAATGGTCTAAAAGGGTGTAAAAAGGTAAAAAGGGTAAAAGCTTCTACTATTATAGGGTTTCAGCGAATTAACATAGTTTAGAAATATTCTCCAATGAAAAGCAGAGTTTATGAAACTATTTCTTGTGGCAGGTTTCTACTGAAGGTCTTTGCTATTTCGATAGCTTTGTTTTTCAGTCGTCATAAAGCAATATCATGTCCAACTCTGGAATGCTTAAGGACGATAACTGGTTCTATTTTGTCTAGAACAGGGTGCATTATTATCTATGAGTTTCAGTGGAAAGTTACAGGAATTCTATTATTCTAACATTACATTCTAATATATATATAAAGCTAGAAAAGCAAAAAATCCCCTGGCATCTGTACCAGCCAGTAATCCTTTCCATTTGCCTTCTTAGCTGGCAAAATAAGGATATTAAATTTGGATTCGCATTCCTTCAATAGGCTGTATTTTATAAAATTTTCCACAAGGGGTAACAACCCCTTATGACTTTCTATTTTCAAAGGGTATTGCTTTGGCCTTACCAGTCCTGCTCAAGGTTTCAGTTTAATTCTTACAGGCTCTGCTCCTTTGGAACACCTGGACACCTGTCCAGCCCAGACTATGGGAATAACTGCATCCTCGAGTGATACTGGTGTTTTGTGGATAAGACTCCACAACCCATAGATTGTAAAGTAGGTATGTTTATTTCAGCTGAGACACACGGGGGTGTTGCACTTGGACACGAAAAGAACCACGCAGACTCAGCTCTGTCAAGACAGGAAGCAAGAAGGGGGCCAGATGACCCCGAGCTTGTTTATTTATACGTTCTTAGAAACCACCGTGGATTGGAGGGTGAGGTTACCACCCCTCAATCACACTGGTCAAAGGAAAAATCCATCAAATGTCTCCGCCTAGGAGAATGGAATGCAAACAATAAAGGACGGTTAGCAAAACATGGCTATGTTTACAGAAAGCGCATGAGAACTCTGTTACAGAAATGAAAAACATCGAAGAACTGCAAATCTCAGGGCGACACGGGGGAATTGCTCCTCCTAAGTCGTGTGTACCATCCGCTGCTCTTTTCCCTATTTTTATCTTGTAAAATGTTACATATGCATTAAGTTTCACAATATGCCTATACATATTCATTATCTAGCTCTGCCTAGCTCCGCTTCGTATTATAATGAGTTCAAAATTCATTTCCATGGGTTTTGTGCCTGCGCAGTGTCTTCTGGTGGTCGCGGGCAGGGGTCTCGGGGGGTCTTGGGATGAAGGTAATAGAGTCTTCCTCAGGCTGAACTTTTCACCTTTCTTCCTTGTGCATGCTTCTTAAGTTCCTGGTCCAAGTCCAAGCCATTAGGCTGATTTCAGCAGTTTGGGATCCAGGGATCAGGAGTCAAGCCATTATTCCCCCTGTTTATCAGTGATTTGTTTCCCCCATTCTATTTTGACAAGCACAAAAAAATGTTAAGCAAGCAGCCTTTGTTAACCCTTAACCTTTTTGCATTCCTTTGCATCACTGGCAGATGGATCACATCCTATTTTGGAGACTGTAGTGCAAAAATAGAGGCTTCCACATAATTAGGTTCTGGAATAATAACCTGTATTTTTCCATTTTAAAATTTGATTTCGGCATTTAGTTTTTCCAAGAAATCTTTCCCAAGGAGAGGCTTTGGTGAATTGGGTAGATACAAAAACTAAGTCATCCATTGTTTTCCTAATCAATGGGCTTGAAAAATGGCCAAGTTTTGCAATTCCCTGTTGCACCAACAATTGTTATAGAATCATTACTCAAGTTTCCTTTTACTGTATTTAGCACAGAGTAATTTGCTCCTGTATCTCCTAAGAATTCTGCCTCCTCATTTACCTCCTCATTCTCCAGCTTAGCTGTAACCAGAGGTTCTGCTGGGGAAGAATCCTCTGGTCCCCGTCAGTCATCATCGGTGATGGCCACGACAGGGGGACTTTTATGTTTCAACTGCAGACAATCCCTTTTCCAATGCCTGTCTTTCTTTCAGTATGCACATCGATTAATACCAAGTCTCCTGGCAGGGGTTTGAGCTAGCTTTCTCATGCCCTCATCCCCTTCCTTTCCCCAGGGGCACCATTCCTTTGGAAATTCCTTCCATAACTGCAGCTACTTTTTGTTTAGCTATTTCTTGCTGTTTTTCTCTATTCTAATAAACTCCACAAGCAATATCTAACAACTTCCCTAAATCATACTAGCCTTATCCCTCAGCCTTTTGTAATTTCCTTCTAATATCATCTGAAGATTGCCCCACAAATATGGGGGCTAATTGACTTTTTCCTTCCTCTGTTTAAGGATCAATATAAGTATATTTTTGAGACATTTCTTTCAGAAGATTTAAAAATTTGGTAGGTGATTTTCTTGGAGTGATCTATTATGATAATTTATTCCATGATCCTCTGTTTATGCCCAAAGAATTGTTATTATTTTCTTGTTCTGCAAACCCTTTTTTCCCCCTTTCCCAGCTTGGGAGTATCACATGACCCCAGCCAAGATACTCCTGGGTTTGGGGGGACTGAAATGTTGCTCGCTCCCTTTCCGGTATGGGGGGCTGGAACGTCAGCTGCACTTCTTCTGGTTCGGGAGGCAGGAAGCTCTGTCCCTTTTCTTCCGGTTCCGGGTTCAGAAACGTGGCTGGGAGAAGGCTCTCTTCCGGATCGGGGAGGCAGGAAGCCCCACCTCTTCTGGTTCTGGGGTTTGGAGCTGCATTGGAGAGAGGAGCAGAGCTGTTTTGGTGTTCTGCCGTGCTCTGCCACTTTTCTGCTGCCCTGCTGTGTCCTGCTGTGCTCTGCTGTGGTGGCTGCAGCCAGAGAGGGAGGACCGGGGCCGCTCCCACTGGAGCCCGGTGCTGCAATGAACTGAATTGACCAGATCGCTTCTCCAGAACCGGTGGAAGAGAGAGAGTGCCGATAGGGGAGCAGCTGCTTCCCAGTCCCAAGTCCTGGGAAGCCGAGCCAGGGAGAGAAGGCACACCGAGGAGCTCCAACCCAGCTGTTTTTGTCTTTGCCTGCTGTAATTCCCCTTGGGAGGGAGAAAATCAACATCAGGTAGCCACTGGAATTAATTTTTTTTCCTCTCTGCTGCAAGACTTCTCCCTGGGGGCAGGGGGTCTTCTGCCCCCTCCACGTGGAGGCCGCCATCTTTGGACCACGTGTGGGAAAGAGGAGCATTCCTCCTACACTACTTCCACACTCTGGACACTTTTTTTTGGAGTTTTGTTTCTGTGTGTGTGTGGGGAAGTAGGTTCCGATGGTTTAGTGTTTAACATGCATTTATCTTTGATTTTCCCTTGCCTGGTGGGCAGGTATTCTGTTTGTTAATAAACTATTTAATTTTCTTTTTTCACTTTTGTCTATTGGTAGTCATTTCCTATTGGTGCAAAAGGGGTTTTTGGAACCCTTTTTGAAGAGAAAGACTCAGTCCAAATGGTCTCTCTCCTAAATTTATCTCAAAACCGAGACAGTGTTTCCTCACAATCCTGCTTAATTTCAAATAATTTTGACATATTGATAGCCTTTGGCATAGCATGTCTAATTCCATATAGTATCGATTGCTGATACCTATTTAATCTCTCTAAAAATGGGTACATTAGGGTCCCACTCAGGATCCATGGCGGGAAAATTAATGTCCAATGTACCTGGCAAGTTACCCATCAAAACTTGCTCTTCCACAAACCTCCTACTAGTTTTAACAACCATCTCTTTCCATACTATAAAACCACATTTCTAATATAATATCTAAATTCTTCCAGTCTGGATCCTGAGTTTTAATCAAAATTTCAAATGCTTTTGCCATTTTGTCTGGGTCATCTCAGTAGGTGTCAGCCATTGACTTCCAATTATTATGGTCTGTTATTGAAAACAGAACTTTTATTGGACTGTCTGCACTTACCACCTGACGGAGGGGAGCTACTATCACATCTCTGTGTTTAGCTCTAGATCTCCCTGCAACCAGACTAAAACCTTCTGCTCCTTGATACATCCTCTCTATCTTCTCCTCTAGATGTGCTAAATCCACCTCTTTATGCACCAATTCCCTCATAATATCAATCTCGGCAGCCTAATTATCTGTTCCCCCATCCAACCTGCACTTAGAACCATAAGATCTAAATCATCCTCCTTATCGGGAAGATGTTTAGAACAAATTTGTCCTATGCTGCACATAGAACAACACTTCAACTGTTTTCCTTGATTTTTCTTTTCAAGACCCAGCACAAAAGGGTCTGAGGGGGCTGGATTTAAGCCACAATCTTTCTGCCATTCTGGATGATTCCTTAAAGTGAAAAACATGTCAGCATACATAACCTCATCCCATTTCTGTTCTCATCTTAAAAACAACATTAGCTGTAACAATGTATTATAGTTCAAGGTTCCATTTTGTGGCCCCTTTTCTCCAGAGTCTAGTTTGTACAACGGCCACCACTGATTATAATACTTAATCAAATTCTCCCTGGTAGCTGTTCCCCCAGGGGGCCTGCCAATCTTTCTCCAATGTCACAAAATGCAACCAAGTGGGGATTTTTTCTGAATGACCCCTTTAGATTGTCCACTACCCATCTCCGAATAGTAGATCCAAAACGTTACAATACAGATACAAATACAAAATAACTATCGATCAGTAAAACCAAGTCAAATACCAAATTCCAGAATATCAAATAACCCACTCAGTGTGCTGGAAGATACACATGCCTTATATGGGCAGGATTCCCAAAAGAATGCTTTATTATCAGATAGGAACTTACCCGTGTCCCAGACTGCTCTGAGGATCTGTGGTCTTCTCCAGGAAAGTCCTGGTGCTGGCGTAAAGATCCAGAGGTCCCTTTGTCAAGGGTTAACCTGGAGGCAAACTCCAGATCCCCACGCTTAGTTCTTCAGAGGAGAGGAGACAGCAAAAACAGGCTGCAAACTTGGAAAATGCTTAAATGATTTATTTCACTAACATTACTAAGAATAGAAAGAATGAAAAATAATGAGAAATATTAAGGTATAATATACAAATATCATTCTTCCCCCATACATTCCAATCTTCCTCACTGATCATGCAAAGGACATAAACATGAGATTCTGATCTTATGATTAAGAGTTCTTATTGCCACCTCATGGGATAAAGAGAGTTCTTTCTCTTGTGTAGTGGGATCCATCCCACGGAAGACAGTTCCCTAAGAAGTGTCTTCAGCATGATTCCAAACCTTCCAGAAACACCACAGCCCACCCAGGTTTTTGCAGTGGTGTATCCTCTCTCCCACAATACACTCCGCAGTTTGTGGGTCACAAGAAAAGTCTGATGGGGTTAAACCTTTTAAGATTAAGTCACTCCAGCCTAAAGGCATTCAGGTACAGGCTCCTGCTTTACTCATAATCTCCAAAGGCTGCAAAGGCTGTAAAGGCTGCAAATTTCACCTGCACACAACATAAAAATGTTCTTATTTCAGGCTGCAAATTTCAAACTCCCCCACGTCTAAATTGTGATTTAAAAAGATATTTAGTTTGGTATTACTCCAGATCACACAGCACAGCTCACAGAAAAAAGATGGATCTCGATGCTGGTAAAGATGGCTTCTCTGGCACTTCCTGCCACTCCTTGTCTTCTCTTCCATTTGGGCTACTGGACTCCATACTTAGTCTTTCATGTGACTGCTTTCCTTTCTCTCTAGCTTAGAGAAGAGGTTAATATTTGCAGAAAATGCCTACAAAAGTATTTATAACAGTCACATGCTCCCACTAGATAATGCAGCTGTAATGAGGCTTGCTTCCCTGAGCCCAAGGCTCCTTCTCCCCCATATGCTCTCTGCACTGGCAGCCATCCAAATTTTTGAGTAAGTCTCTTGGCTGCTACTTAAATTCTCTACCTTATCTTAAAAGCAAGGTCACACTTGGATCTCACCAATACACCTTCGAAAGTTTTTTCCGGCAAAATCTCGGCTTGCTCTCTCTGTGTAGCTTGGCTCGGCTTAGCTTAGCTGCTTCTCTGTTTGGCCTTGGTCCAGATGGTGATAAGACCAGCTCCTCTCAGGTCCGGAATGGCACAGGACTGGTGGAGGGTGAGGCCGGCTGCTCCCGCTGGCCCCCCGGGCTGTGGGCCCCTGGCCCGGGGGTCGGAGGGGAAGCCTCTCCTGCTCGTGGTCAGCAGGCAGCAAGGGAGCAAGAGAGGAAGTGAGAGCAAGTGCTGCATCACTTCCTAGGTGTTTTTATAACATTCCTTTCACAGAGACATCACAGGAACATTAAGTGGCTCATAAAACTGTCCTTTACCTGTTTTTAACCAATCAAATTTGTCTCACACCGGGTCAAACCGTGACACCCTTGGATCCACGGAAGATCAGACAGTGTCTCATCTAGAGGCACCAAAAATGATACCAAAATCGGCCAGATAGAAACTTTCTAACACAATTTTGTGTATTAGAAAGCAGGCTGGTCACACGGAGGATTCTTTTCTCTAATAGTGTGTCAAGCGTTGAGTAAACAGTTTAGTGTCCTTATCAATGACAGGAAAATTGACTAGTGTGTGTGTTCACTTGTCTTGACTCTAGTACTGCTAGCAAACCAAGCTTATAAGACTACACAGTGTGACAGCCCACTGAATATGGCTACCCACAAATCCTAGTTCTTGACATGCTCCTTCAGAGGCGGCAAATTTTTAACTTTAACAAGAATGTCTCAATGAATATGATTCATATTAAACAACTGTCTGTTAATAGAGTTTGTGCAGCTTTGAAGGTAATTTTTGATATTTGTTTCGTAATATCAAATATCTGTAAAGAAGATGGAGCCAGGCTCTTTTCATTGTTACCCAGTGACAGGATCAGAGGCAAAGGGCACAAAGTGAAACACAGGAGGTTCCATCTGAACATAAGAAAACCCTTTTTTACTGGCACAGGTTGCCCAGATACGTTGTGGAACCTCCCTCCTTGGAGATATTTAAAAGCTGTTTGGACATGGTCCTTGGCAACCAGCTCTAGGTGGGCCTGTTTGAGGAAGGGGGTTGGACAAGGTGACCTTCACAGATCCCTTCCAACCTCAACCATTCTGTGAATGTGTGATATGGCCAAACAAATTAAGAGATGAACTAGGAATCTTTGAATTAGATTTGAGATCTAGCAGACATCAATTAAATGCCCTGTMACAAGGTTTACAAGTATTCAAATACTGATGAAGAACAGCCCCATCTTGAAAAATGCAAACTTCAGAGAGTTAGCTGAACTATAGAAGCCAGAAAGAATTGACAAGTCATTTGCTATTACCTGTGTTACTAAGAAAAAAAAATGCAGACAAACAGTAATGGTAACTTGAATATTAGCCCAAAGTCCTTGTTTTATATATCAAAAGATCTTATCATGATTCTGAGTAACAATTCTCCTATGTGAGATGATCCCCATAGAAATGAATTTCACATTTTTGGTAGCCTGTCAGATATAACAGCCTCTGTGGAGAGATTCATACCTGGGGATGGCTGGCCCGTCAATTTTATTGAATTTGATCCAGCGGATGAAATAATTAAAGTGTACCCTTAAGAAATATAGAAAGATGTTCTAATGCAAGGTTTGCAGCTACTGAAGAATTGAGGAACTTCAAGCCACACGAAACCGGATGCAGCCCAGGAAACCACAAGAGATGTTCAGCCTGCTTGAGTTCTGGACATGGCTAAAAAAGTATTTTTATCCTAACTTTCAGCAAATTTTGTACTAACCAATCAGATGCTGTTACAACAGCACTGTTTTAAAAAAGATATAAAAAAAGCTTGTTAGAATAAAGAAAGAGACCCCTTTTTGCAAAGCACTTGGTGTGTGTGTATGTCTGTCCCAACAATTGATATATGGTGAGCCCGAAGTGATTGGCGAAACAGCCGCAGACATTGCCGTAGGACAGCGGGGCGAAGCACTGTGGGGACAGAGACCAGCATAGGAGAAGAGGCGGAGGAGTCCGTCCACGGTCTGGACCTGTGTCAACACCTTGGACTAAGGTGAGCTGCCGGTGACATTGATTAGTTGCAGTCATGGGGAACCAGTTGACTGCTGAGGAAAAGACTGTAGTATCTACTTGGAAAGCACTGTTATCACGAAAGGGCATTAAAACCACAGAGGAAGCCCTGAGCGCCACTCTTTTCTGGGCAAGAGAACAGGGACTTTCCCCTGATGCAGGAACTGCCTTCAGTATATCTTCCTGCCAGGCTGTGGGAAAGAAAATGTGGGACGCTATCTCAAGTGGCGATAAGAACACTTCCAGTCTAGCCACCACATGGCAACTGCTCTATGAGGCATTAAAGGAATGGAAAGCCGAACAAGATAACAGGGACGAAAAATCTGAGAAGGAGGGGCAATTGCAAGAAATTGAACAACAGAACTCCCCAACTTCAGCAGAGAAACAGAGGACAGATTCATCAAAGAAATATCTGTCCCCTGTAGATTATATTAAACCAAAATATCCTGCTCTGTCGGACTTTGTTAAGCCCAAATATCCGTCTCTGGCAGAGCAAACAGAGGAACTAACACTTTCAGACAAAGAAACCCCGATTCTAAAAACCACAGCAAGCTGGACTATCCGCCCTTGCCAAAGGACGAATCGTCTGATGACAAGGACGAACAATTAATCATGCAGACTCATGAACAGAGGGAGGGAGTGGGCAGTCGTGGTTGTGTGCGACGGGTACTGATGGGCCCCTGGACGCTACCTCCTTGTAGAGTGATGGTACAACCCCGGCAACCAGGGCGGTTCTGGGATGAAGTGAGAAAAAAGGCATTGGAATGTGGGGAATGGGAATTATTGGAGCGTTTGGGTATGCCTGAGGGAACAATGAATAGCACTTGGGAGACTGGGGGAGAGGGCGTGTGTATAAATACCCCCAGCTGCGAAGCCTTCCCAGTTTTTAAAGCGGCCCCCGGCACAAATCAGGTAGACAGCCACAGTGTAATAGCGTGGCGAGTGGTTCAAGTTTTGCAAACACAGGGTGCGCAGTATGGTCTGGGATCCTCGGAGGTTATGCAAATCATTCGTGTTATCAACACGGATTTGCTGGGTCCTTTTGATATTAAACACCTAGCACAGATTTTATTCCAGCCAGTGCAGTTTGGAGTTTTTGAGAACAATTGGAGACAAATGGCTGAAAAAGCAGCTATGGAAAATATGAGATGAGCCCGAGGGGACCCACGCTTGGGGGTTGGGGTTGAAGCTCTCATGGGAACTGGCATGTTTGCAAACCCAGACCTGCAGGCATGATGGGATCCCCTGGTTCTTGAGATGTGTCAAAAACTGGGAATAGGGGCTTTGATAAAAACCATAGAAATGGCTTCTCCCAAACCTCGATATGTAAAAATCGTACAGGGAGTGAAAGACACATTATGCAATTTGTTGGAAAAGTTGCTGCTGCATTGGAAAAACAGGTTGATGATGATAATTTGAGACAGTTGTTGTGTAAACAGTTAGCTTGAGATAATGCTAATGAAGACTGTCGCAAGGTAATTGAGAACCTACCAGGAGACCCTTCCCTAAATGATATGGTCACTGCCTGTTCAAAAATTGGGTCAGTAGAACATAAAATGTCAGCTCTGGCAGCTGTCCTGCGGCCACCGCAAAAGTGCTTTGCATGTGGGCAGCAAGGACACTTGAAAGCAGACTGCAAACAGTGACAGTCAGGACAAAGGCAGAAGGGGGGCAGAAATTCTGAGGGTTTCTTTTGCAATCGTTGTGGTAAGCCAGGCCATTAAGTGAAACAATGTAAGTCCAAATTTCACGCAAATGGCCAGCCTTTGGGAAGTTCGGGAAACAGTAAAAAGAGCGCAAAGGGGAAGAGCGCTCAGACACAAGTACTAACCCAGAACATGTTACAAACACAGGCTTGCTCAGCCAACTCAGTGGAAGCACAAAAGGGTCTGCCGGCCTGGATGTGTGCACCTCAGCATCAGTAACGTTAGATTCTAACCAGGTGCACAAGGTTCCCTTGAATGCACATGGACACTTAGGTCATGGCTTGAGTGCATTGTTAGTGGGAAGATCAAGTGCTACATTACAGGGRTTTCTTTGTGCATCCTGGAGTTAGTGATGCAGACTTTATGGGACAGATTTATGCCATGGTTTCTACTCCTACACCCCCAGTCACCATCCCTGAAAAAACCCGCATCGCTCAACTTGTGCCTTTTAAGTCCTGTATCCTTAGGATGGAGCAATGATCCCAGGGAACAGGAGCCTTTGGATCTACTGGAGCCCCTCAAGTTTTTTGGGCCTGGAATCTCTCCGATCAGCGACCACACATGACATGTACTCTCGTCCTACCCAGTGCCAGCCCATCACAGATACAACTTAGAGGTTTGATTGACACAGGTGCTGATGTTTCTATTGTTTCTTCTTCCGCATGGCCTCATGGCCTTTAACCGCAGTGGAATCAACCATCGCGGGCCTAGGAGGCACAACACAGAGCCACCTCAGCACACACCCTGTGTTGGTGAAAAACGATGAGAGTCAGACGGCCACCATTCGGCCGTATGTTGCAATGGCACCACTGAACCTATGGAGGCGGGATGTACTTGCAGCTTGGGGTGTCAGGATTGGGACGGACCTTTAATAGGGGCCACTGCGCAGATGGGCAGTACTGCAACATTGCCACTACGATGGTTGACGGAGCGACCGGTGTGGGTTGACCAGTGGCCCCTGAATAAAGAAAAACTAGCTGCCCTGCAGGACTTGGTGGCAGAACAATTAAAGCAAGGACATATCGAACTTTCCACCAGTCCCTGGAACATGCCCGTCTTCGTCATAAAGAAAAAATCAGGGAAATGGAGGCTGGTGCAGGACCTCAGGAGGGTCAATGCCATGATAGAAAGCATGGGAACATTTCAAGCTGGGATGCCATCACCTACGATGTTACCTATGGGGTGGGACATTTTAATCATTGATTTAAAAGATTGTTTTTTCACAATTCCTTTGCATCCTCAGGACATACCGAAGTTTGCTTTCACTGTACCCTCGATTAACAATGCTGAACCTGTAAAGCGGTATCAGTGGAAGGTCTTACCCCAAGGTATGAAAAATAGTCCCAGTACTTGTCAGTGGTATGTCGCACAAGCTCTATCTGGAATTCGTGAACAATTTCCTGGCTCATATTGCTATCACTATATGGATGATATACTGGTAGCAACACCGACCCAGGAGGAATTGTTGAGGATACAACCTCAATTGTTTGCTGCCTTGCATTCTTATGGATTGCAGGTGGCTCCAGAAAAAGTCCAAAAGTTCCCCCCTTGGAAATATTTGGGAGTCAAAATTCTGGAACAAACGATACAGCATCAGAACATACAATTTCAAACTTCTATTAGAACCTTAAATGATGCTCAAAAATTGCTAGGTATCATCAATTGGCTGCGTCCTTACTTGGGACTGACCACAGCACAGTTGTCTCCTTTGTTTGATACATTAAAAGGAGACCCAGATTTAAATTCACCTCGAACCCTGACTTCTGAGGCCCAGCAAGCGCTGGATGAAGTCCAGCAAGCTGTTTCCACATGACAAGTTTACAGAATAGATCCCTCTATTGATACCACTGTTTTTGTCACCATGCCAGATTTACATCCCACAGGCATCCTCGGACAATGGAATGACCGCTGGCCCGACCCACTGCATGTTTTGGAATGGATTTTCCCTCCTCATCAATTAAGGAAGACAGCCCCTACATCATTTGAATTGATTGCTCAGCTGGTAATAAAATGCTGCCAGTGTTGCTTACAGCTTATGGCCAGAGATCCCATAAAGATTGTATTACCAATACAACAAGACTATTTTGAGTGGAGTTTTGCTAACAGCGCCCCTTTACAGGCAGCGCTGCAGGGTTTTACAGGCCAAATTGTTTATCATTTACCTAGCCATAAGTTGTTGCAACTGGCAAAATCAACCCCTCTATCACTTTGGCCACGGAACAGTCGTGTGCCCGTACTGGGACCAACTGTTTTCACAGATGGGTCGGGAAGGACTGGGAAAGCCATTGTCACATGGAAGGATGAATCTGGTTGGCAGGTGTTGGAGGGGCATGAGCCCGGGTCTGCTCAACTCATCGAGTTACGAGCTGTAATTATGGCATTTCAGCATTTTTCTCATGTACCACTGAACCTTGTTACTGATTCTTCTTATGTCGCAGATCTTGCACCCCGCAATCGCCTTTTCAAACATGCTTGGTGGCTGTGCCAATTGCTAATCAGATGCTTGTTAAGTGGTGGGCCAACGGGTCTAAGAATGGGGGAGAATCCATCCCTGACAGGCTCCTGCCGATGTTAAATTTGGCGGAGCGGCAGGAGCTTGATATTTTGGGGTCCCTGAGGGCGGCGGCATGCTTTGCCTTCAGTCAGAATGTGACCTACAGCTTGCCCCAAAAAGACTTCTGGTCTGTTGCTCCATCCAAAGCGTGGTATCACAATTACTTGGCATGGTGCAACCAAACAATAGGTATGGGAGGAAAGAACCTACACATCCCTCGTCACTTGCCACATGGGATGTTTCTTATCTGTGACAATTGAGCATGGGCAGGTATCCCATCACAAATAGATGGGGGCCCGTGCACATTTGGCCACCTCACTATGTTTTTACCAAACATGATCATAATGAAACATTTTTCTTCCCCATCACACCATCGCTGAAGGGATTTGTCAGGACTTATGCCTGAATGCAAGGATGATGCTGCTTTTTGGGGGATGGAAAAACGTGTGCTTGCTTCTATTTTTACCCCTGGCATGGCTGCAGCAAAGGCTTTAGCAACCCTTAATAAACTAGGCTGTTGACTGACAAAGCGCACAAATGCCACATCTTCAGCGCTGACTGATCTTTTGGCCGATGTTCAGTCAGTATGCCATGCTTCACTGCAGAACTGTACTGCTCTTGATTTTTTGCTTTTAGGTCATGTACATGGGTGTGAGGATTTTGAAGGAATGTGTTGTATGAATCTCTCTGACTATTCAAAATCCATCTCTGCCAGCATCAAAGAGCTGCAGGCAGGAGTTGCAAAACTACAACAGGAACGTGGTTGGCTTGATTCACTGATTGGGGGGGATGGAACATCTCAGGGTGGCTCAAAGAACTGAAGACAGGATTCTTAATTGTGTTAGTAGTTATTCTCATCTTGTTATTTTTGCCATGTCTGTTGCATCTGCTGTGGAGGGCCCTACAGCAGATAACACTCATGGCCTTTCCAATTTTAAATAAAAAAGGAGGAAATGTGGAGGGATTCATACCTATTTTTATCCTAACTCTCAGCAAATTTTGTATTAACCAATCAGATGCTGTTACAACAGCACTGTTTTAAGAAAGATATTAAAAAAGTTTGTTAGAATAAAGCGAGAGACCCTTTTTGCAAGGCACTCGGTGTGTGTTGTATGTCTGTCCCAACAATCAATAAACCTCTATGTATATAGGTCTGAGAACGGGAATATTTTTTTCACCTTGATCTTCTGTACATATAAATAAGATGCAACCCCTACTAAGGATATAGTTCTTTGTTCCTAATGTTTGGAWGTAGCTTTTATGTATTGACATGGCAATATCTTCCTTTGTACTAGGCTACCATTTCTCCCAAACTACATGCATTGGCATGCAAGGAATTGACTGTCTGCTTCACTAAAACAGGTCTATGGGCATTTAGCTTATGGTGAGAAAATGGGGATCAACTTTCCCCTTAGCCCCCTTTGTTAGCTATAGACTACTGCAAGTCCTGCATCCCTGCATTTCAAAGAATCATAAAATGGTTTGGATTAGAAGGGACCTTCAAGGTCATCTAGTTCCAACCCCCCCCAACATGGGCAGGGACACTTTCCACGAGACCAGGTTGCTCAACACCCCATCCAACACTTCCAGGGATGGAGCATCATTTATTTACTTGCAGATTTATTTTGCTTTTCTCTCACTATTTTGCACCAGGATGTGCTGGTCCAGTATGATCATAGTAAGAAAGGCACTCGGACTCTGTAAGGTGTCATTCACAATTCTATTAGAGCTAACACCATAAGAAGGCTAACTAGAGCATAGGCATAGCTTGCATCTCTAGATGCTGGGAACTACAAATGGTATAGCATTGAATAGGAAGCTGATCCATGTGCAGCACACTGTGCAGACCCCATCTGTAGAAGAGTGGGAGAGTGTCCCCCTCCCCCTTTCAGTCATTCAAGGTTGTCCTGGTTTAAAAGACAGGTGTCATCCAAGGAAGGCAGGAGCATTTCTGGAATGGAAAAGATGACCTCCTCCATCCAAATTATTATAACTTTGAAATTATAGGGCTTTCAGATAAAGATATGGAAAAAGGAATAACAATTCTTTACAAGGATATATATGTTTAACAAGACAGACAAACAGCAAAAATAAGAAAGCAGAAACCCCAATAACAGCCTTTTCTGGCCTGTTGGGCAATTTCCCTTTCTGGTGTAGTTATGATCCCAACCGGCAGAGGGCACTGTTGACTTTTGCCGAGGCAGAGAGGCTGCAGTGACTTCCCCTGGCTTCAGTGGTAGAGTGGCTGCAGTGACTCCCCTGTGGCTGCAGGGGGCGCTGTGTCTCAAGCCTGGCAACCTCACCAGGTGGCAGGCCCCTCCCTTTGCAAACTCACGGGACATCACTCCATCTCAGCACAAACCCCGGCAGCAGGCAGCAAGCAGCTCAGGCAAGCAGGTCTGATTGCGGAACAGTGGACCTCGGTATTACTCACCGAGCAGCCAGCAGAAAGCAGGAACAGCAGAGGCGAGCAGACCCTGGCGGTGAGCCCACATGCAGCAGAAATCCGGACTGGCAACGGGGACGGCAGAGCCGAGCAGACTGGGGAGAGCAGCTACAGTGTAGTAGAAACCCCAAACGCAGCAGGGAAAATGGAGACAGCCGATCCAATCGGCAGCAAGTCACAACATAGCACTGTTCTCGGGACAAACTGGCACTTGCTCCCTGCACCACGCACAACCATCTGAGCTGACCGCCGAGCCAAAAAATTAAAACCAGAGCCCAGCCCTCGTCCCCTCTAGCCAAGTTTCCGAGTGTCTTGACCTCTTGTGAGATCACACAGCAATTACTCAGCTCTGTTCCTCGGGCTGGGCAATCATTGTGGCATGTGGGAGTGCTTCATCATGTTCTTTTGTTTCTTAATTATTGCCCATTTATCTCTTGGGAAACCCCTCCCCCTCACAGGTCTCCCTGTCAGCTAACATTTGCGGGAATGGAAAAGATTACCCCCCTCCCTCCAAAATGTTATAACCTTGAAATTACAAGGCTTTCAGGCAAAGATACGGGAAAAGGAATAACAGTTCTTTACTAAGATACATATATATGTTATGAGTTCGAAAAATGAAAATTTGTTTCCTTTCACCCATGTAGCAGGGAGGCTGTGTAGGTGGGGAGGGGCTGGCCGGAAACTAATGGGTGATACTAGAAAACAAAGCAAGTTGTCTATCCACCCTGCATTCCACACTAATCACCCAGAATGGGCGATACTTGAGGACAAAAGAGATCGCCTGCACTGGGAATGTGGCAGGGGGCTTGTTGCCCCTGAAGCTGCAGCTTATCATAACGAGAGGGGAGGGGACCTTTTTCGAGACTTTGGGGAATGGAGGCGGAGGCCGGGACTTGCTCTCTTCTCCGCTCGGCATTCGGTGAGGACGGTCGTGTCTGCAGCAAGTGCCGGTTCTGCTCCGGGAAAACTGCTACACTGCGGTGTCTCCGCCCGCTCGCTCCAGAGCACAGATACACTGTGACGTCTCCACAAGGGTCCTGCCACGACACAGGGTACAGAGTTACACTGTAACGGGTTACCGTCTGGAGCTGCTCGCCTCTGCCGTCTCTGCCACCAGCCTAGGTTTCTGCTGCATGCGGGTCGGCGCCGGAGTCTACTCGTCTCTGCTGTTCCTGCCTTCCTCTGGTCCCTCGGTGGGTGATACTGAGGTCCATCGCTCCCCAGTCAACCCTGCCTGCACTGCTTGCTTCCCGCTGCTGAGGTTGGTGCTGAGCCAGGCTGCTGCCCAGTGGGTTCGCACC
>JACAXG010000447.1:99673-123973 GCA_018881555.1 Amblyornis subalaris | reverse complement strand
CAGAGCGGGAAATCGTCTCTCTGCTAACCCCCTTCAAGAGATGCACCCTGCCCTCCAGGGCAGAGAAAAATAAAGCTTGGAATATGGTTGCAGAGATCCGTCTCTCTCATCCCTTGTGCCTTCGCTACTGCCTTAACGAAACTGCCTGTTGTGAAAAGCTGTCAGACAGACTGCTTCTGTGGACTGAGAACCCAGGAAGCCGAAAGTCCGGCCCAACTCAGGCAAGGGCAGGAAAAGCGGCAGATGGGCTTGTGATGGAGGGGTGGACCTGACCACAGAGGCCATCACACAGGTTATTCATGAATGTGAAACATGCTATCAAGCAAGCCACGTGAGTGAAATCTCCTTGAAATAAAGGGGAGTCCATTCCAGGTATACTGGACGCCTCTCCAAGTGAAACCAAACTGTGGTCCGCACTCTGTTGCCAGAGGGATTGAGAAAAATGCATTTGCAATATCAATTTTGGCACCATTTGGCTGCCTTTGACTCCAGCTCATATTGAAGTTCC
This sequence comes from Amblyornis subalaris, assembly GCA_018881555.1. Lineage (NCBI taxonomy): Eukaryota > Metazoa > Chordata > Aves > Passeriformes > Ptilonorhynchidae > Amblyornis > Amblyornis subalaris. Next base: position 123,465 of record JACAXG010000447.1, on the reverse strand, counting down.
AACATGTCCAGTATGGCAGCACTCAGAGGTGGCATGACTTCATTCAGGCCATGAAAGTCTCCTGTCAGCCTCCATTCTCCATTAGACTTTCACACTGGCCATATGGGGCTGTTAAAGGGCGAGCAGGTTCTGCTGATTACTCCTTGGCTCTCCAGTCGACGAATTAGTTCATGGACAGGAATTACGGAGTCTTGGTGTGATATTGCCACCGGTGCATTGTCCTGGTAGCAATTGGCACTTGCAGGTCTTCAATGTGCAGCAATCCCACAATGAAGGGATCTTCTGAGAGGCCAGGCAGGGTGGATAACTCTTTGATCTTCTCTGTATTCACTGTAGCTACAGCAAAAGTCCATTGATACCCTTTTGGATCCTTGAAGTACCTTCTCCTGAGGTAGTCGGTGCCAAGGACACACGGGGCCTCTGGGCCAGTCACAATGGGGTGCTTTTCCCACTTGTCCCCTGTTAAACTATCCTCAGCCCCTAATACAGACAACTTCTGGTATCCCACTGTCACTCCAGAGATCCAGGTGGGTTCTGCACTCCTGTGCCTTGATGGCATCAGTGTACACTGTGCACCAGTATCTACTAAAGCTTTATACTTCTGTGGAGCTGATGTGCCAGGCTATTGAATCCACACAGTCCAGTGTGCCCGGTCATCCCTTTCCTCCTCCTGGCCAAAGGAAGGGATCCTCTATTCCTATTCCTGGTCAGAGTATTCACTGTCTGACCTTTGCAATGCCAGATCAGAAGTCCCTTCACCAGGGTTAAAGGAGGTGATTTCAGTTCTTTTATGTCTGGGGGATTGCTGATTGCCTTCTTGTCTCTGCGGCAACTACACTGAGTCTTCTTGGGTGGCCCCTTCTTAACAGCTCTCTTCCCTCTCAGTTCATGGACACAGGCTTCCAGCTTAAAGGTGGGTTCACCATCCCACTTCCTCATGTCCTCCCCCGGTCATGCAGAAAGAAGCAGAGTTCACCACGTGGCCTGCACCTGGGGTTCCTTTCCCTCTGACCAAGTGTGCTGATTTGACCGTAAACCAGCAGGGGAAATTAACCCCACACAAAACACCTCAAGAGATTTAGGTCAGAATTACAATTTTAATAAAAAGGTTAAAATAAATGCAGGAATACAGAAACACCAGCCTAAACAAACTGACAGAGTCACGGTACAACCTGATACCCCGTTGACCAGGGTGGTAGCTGTATAGTCCCAAAGTAGTCCCAAAGTAGTCCCAAAGAAAGGCCTGATCCGCTGAGTATCCAGTGATGGTGGTCCCGTCCTCTAGTTGTCCAGTGGTGAAGGGTCCAGTCGTGGTGGTCCGGAGTCCTCTGGCTTTCCAGTCATCTGGTAGTCCAGTTCTGGCAGTGCAGTTCTGGCAGTGCAGTCCTGGTAGACCAGTCCAGTAGACCAGTGATCTCTCCTATCCCAAAGCCTACTTTTATGTCGTGTTTCTTGGCTGGTACCTCCCCCAGGGGCGGGGGTTTCCACAATGGAAAGGGATGTTCCCGACGTTCTATTGGTTGGCTCACATGAGCCAAGTCTTCAGGAAACAAACGTTTTCCGGCATTCTATTGGTTGGTGTTTATCTGGTTCGGAAATGGGCCATTAACTGAGATAATCCACTTAGGATGGGTGGTGCAATGAGCCATTAGCTGAGATAATCTACTCAGGATGGGTGGTGCTTGCTGTCAGCCGGAATGGTTATCTCAAGTGAGATAAGGAGTACCACCCCACCTCACATGATTTGCATAGCCCCAGGGACCGGGTGTGTAATCACCTAACTGTAACAACCCAACTTATCAAGGAAATATGTGGATGGTGATAGAACATATCGTTTTTTGGTTAACCCAGGACACCGAGGCAGGACAGGACTGATCTCTTGGGCTGTCCCTTGAGAGCTGAGGTGCTGGCCTGTAGGGACGTGGAAGTACCCAGAGTTTCTTCTACATTTTGGAGCCAGCAGGACACCATCTCTACAGTTGGTGTATCCATTTGAGGGTAATACAATGCTACCAATCTGCTGGAATATGATGCAGGGGTGCTTTGAACCACCTTCCTCCACATGGTCATTGTGTAAGGGACATCCTCTGGATCTTTAGGGACCTTATCAGTTTTTAGATCACCATAGACACTTCCAGCACTGCTAATTCTCTCAAGTACTGGATACCTTTGTCTGCAGTGGTCCACTTCCCCAGGGAATTCATGAGATCTTCCTTAAATGAATATCTTGCCCTCACGCTTGGGAGGAGCTGTCTCCAGAGGCTGCAAATTGCTCTTTCTTTTCCAATTCCTCTTTCAATTCCTTGATCCCTAGGAAGGGATCCCAGCTGTTGGCCTTCCTGACCTTCTAATTGCTGACTGCCGGCCCCATTATCCCAGCATTGAAGCAGCCAGGCAGGAATCCGCTCACCTGGCTGGCAGCTGTAATGTTTTCACAAGTCTCGAAGTTCTGATGAGGTCAGGGACCGAGTAACTTCGGTTTCCTGTTTGATTTGCCTCACTCCTTTGAATTTCTTTGTTGAAGGACCTGCTTCTTGACCTAACTCCCCTCCTCCTCCTCCTCCTCCTCCTCCTCCTCCTCCTCCTCCTCTTCCTCTTCCTCCTCTTCCTCCCTTACTAATCAATGGTATGGGCCTATAACTTGCCTTGTCCATTTTTTCTTTCACTACTGGGGCAATTACTGTAGTTGTTGTGGTTTGAGTCCCTGTCTCAGCCATAGTTTCCTCAAATGCAGTTTGGGTTTCTGCCTCTACAGCCCTCTGAGAGTACTGAACAGTGGCTTGATAGCCACGGGCCAGCCCCAGTACAGGGCAAGAAGCTGCTGGTTTTCATTGGGGTAGGCAAGGCACCCTTCTATAAGGTGACACATCAGTTTGTCAGGGTTGGTTACCTGTTCAGGTGTAAAGTCCCGGGTAATGTGAGGTGATAATCACCCTAGGAACCTGCCCAAATCCTTCCACACGCCCTGCCACCCAGGAACTGGATGCCTCAGGGCAGATTTCCATATCTCCTCACCTAAAGTTTGTTTTTTCTTACACCAGGATGACACCAGATTCCACAAACTCCATAGTGTACCAACAGTATTAGCTAATATTATTAACAGTATTAAACAGCTTGCATAAGGATGAGTAGTGACCATGGGAGCCTGCATTATAAAATGATTCACATCAATCTCAGGCAGGGACAGGGAGGTGTATTCCTTCATCGTCCCCAGAATGTTGGAACCCTGGGTTTAAATAAATTTCAATCTTTCAGTGTTGTAATTAAAAAGCGACTTGTTATATCACTGGGTGAAATATGTAGAGATGTAGAAAATTAGGTTTATGAGTTATTAGTAATGTATTAGTGGCAAGATGGAGGATTTTGGGTGTGGGTTTTTACTTCTTCTTTCTTCCTTCTTCTTCACAAACCTAGGTAGTTTAACCATTGGTGCAAAAAAGCCCGCATTGCAGATGCTAAATGGACAGTGACTGGATTATAAGTAAAAACACGTTAGTTGGCAAATTATAATTGGATAAATTAGACCTTAAATAACCTTGGAACTCACAACTCGAGGCCATTTTCTACCTTCTTAACTTAGAGAATGCTCTGTGCTGCTGTACCATAGATAAGAACTTAATAAACAATCTGATTAGAAGAACATCTCAGCGCCTCCTGCGTTTCATTCCAAACTCTGAGCAAAGAACTCTCAAAACAGTAAAAGAAGAAATAGAGACTGTGAAATTATCACCAGAAGACAGCTCCCCCAGCATAACAAGGCTGTCAGTGTAAGGGACAGAGCCACTGTTTGTATTAACATGTTCCCTAGAAGACAGCTCCCCCAGCATAACAAGGCTGTCAGTGTAAGGGACAGAGCCACTGTTTGTATTAACATGTTCCCTAACTCAGCAAAGTAAAGACATAAGCACTGCAGCTGACAAACTCCGTGTCCCACACAGGAGTTTGCTACTCAATAACTACTATTTACTATAGCATGTGAGATAGATATATATATATATATATATATAAAAAACTGTCTTTGTCTCACTCCACATGTTGGGTGCCAAAAAGGACTCTAGTGGGTTGATCTTGGCTGGATGTCAGGTGTTCACCAAGCTGCTCTATCACTTCCATTCACAGAGGGACAGAGGAGAGAAAAATAAGATGGAAAACAACTAGTAGGTTGTGATAAGGCAGTTTACTAAAGCAAGAAAAGCAAGTTTGCATGCACAGAGGCAAAGGGAAAAAAAATTAATCTCTACTTCCCATGGGCGAGCGATGTTCAGACACTTCCTGGGAAGCAGGGCTTCAGCATGCAAAACAGTTGCTCCTGAAGGCAAACACTGCAAAATAACTAATGCTTTCCATCCTCCCTCCGTTAGCTTTTATATCTGAGTTGACATCATATGGTAGGGAATATCCCTTTGGTTAATTTGGGTCAGCTGGCCTAGTTGTGTCCCCTCCCAGGATCTTGACTACCCCCAGCCCCCTTGATTCAGGAGGGGGAATGTTGAGAGACAGCACTGATACTGTGCCAGCACTGCTCAGCATTAGCCAAATCACTGGTGTGTTATCAACACCTTTCCAGCTACCAATGCAAAGCATAGTACTGAGGGCTGCTAAGGGAAAATGAACTTCAGCCAGACCCAATGCACTTCCTTCCTTCCTTCCTTCCTTCCTCCCTCCCTCCCTCCCTCCCTCCCTTCTTCTCCCTCCCTCCCTTCTTCTCCCTCCCTTCTTCTCCATGCTAATTACAGCAGCGTTTGAAAATTTTAACGATTTTTAATATCCTTTGACTACCCTTGAAACCAACTTGGTCCTTTTGCTAGGAGCCAGCATGTTGTTGCATATGGTTCAGGACTTGTTTAAGGTCAGACAATTAATTAAGAACATCACCCCGAGATCTGCCCAAAGGCTGGATACTTCTGAGTGGCAGCATGTATGGAATAGTATGGGCAAGTCCCTAGGACAGTGGGTGCCTCCAATGTTTTGGAATTTCACTCCTGAACAAGTGCAGAATCCTGAAAAACTAGTAAAATATTTGGAAAAGGTGTGCTGTCACCCTGGCAATTCCAGAGGGACACAAATCGCTGCAACATGCTGGGGCCTGGCCCAGGCCTCTCGAGCCCTGTTCAACACTGCTCATTGCCCTGAGGGGAAAAGAAGGTCTCTGGTTCTGATGACAAAACAAGAAGCCCTGCAGCTGCTCCAATCCCCATGACAGACACTGTGGCTGCTCCAACCCTGGCAACAGACATTGCAGCTGAACCAGAGAACCAAACTGTGCAGGTATCAGTTGTCCCTAAACAGAAGAAGAAATGTACATGAAAGTCAGCTTGTTTAGTAATGGAGAACAAGGAGGACAAGGAAGTCAAAGCAGGACCATCACAGGAACAGGAGGAAGGGGCAGAACAAGAGGCAACCACCACTCGATCCCTATCCCTGAGTGAGCTGCAGGAGATACAAAAAGATTACAGCCATTATCCAGAAGAGCGCATTACCACCTGGCTGCTCTGATGCTGGGACAATGGGGATAGCAGTTTGGAATTGGAGGGTAGGGAAGCCAAGCAGCTGGGAACACTTTCTAGGGAAGCTGGCATTGACAAAACAATTGGAAAAGTGACACAAGCCCTTAGCCTCTGTAGGCGACTCCTGTCAAGCATGAGGGAAAGGTATCTTTACAAGGAAGATATCTATGATCTATTTTGACCCTAACAATGCAGTTACCCACAGATCCTGATGAAGTCCAAAGGACACAGTATATGTGGCGAAAATTTTTACCGAGCACACCATTCTTGCATGTCAGCCCATTGGCAACAATAAGCTTGAGAGACATCGTGCCACCACTGGTGGATGAAGTGGCTCGCCAACTCCAGGAATATGATGACCCTATCCCTTTCTCCCTCTTCTCGGCTGTGGAGAAATTGTCCCAGGAGTTCAAGTAATTTAGAATCATTCTCTACACCTATTTGATCAGTACTCCCATCTATAGGGACCTGCATTTAGCTATTAACAGTAGGCATCCTTCCACTCAAGAGGGAGGATATAGAAGGTACACACAACAGTGTACCCTGTGGATTTACCTGTGAGACCACAGAGAGGACATGAGGAAATGGGATGGAAAACCTCCCTCGATCCTACACTGGAACAGATTGCCCAGAGAGAGTGTGGAGTCTCCCTCACTGGAGATATTCAAGAACTATCTGGACACAATTCTTTGCCACGTGCTCTAGGATGGCCCTGATTGAGCAGGAAGGTTGGACCAGATGACCCACTGTGGTCTCTTCCAACCTTACCCATTCTGTGATTCTGTGAATTGCAGGGAAAATCAATCACAAATCAGGGTTCTTGCAGGAAAGTTGCTCCAGCCTCCAGGTCCCCAGGCAGAGTGGAAGAGCAGATCTTACTCCTGATTGTATGGAAAGAAATTCTAATCCATTTCTATAAGAAGTAATTGGAGAACTCTACTACCAGGACTAGAGGGGCTCTGCTTCCAGACAGGTGGAAGAGAGAGACAACCAGGTTTACTGGACTATGTGGATCCACTGGCCTGACATGTTGGACCCACAGGACTACAAGGCACTAGTAAATACCAGTGCACAGTGTACCCTAATGCCATCAAGCTATGTAGGGGCAGAAGACATCTGTATTTCTGGAGTGACAGGGGGATCCCAACAGCTGACTGTATGGAAGGCTGAAATCAGCCTGACTGGGGATGAGTGGCAAACACACCCCATTGTGACTGGCCCAGTGCCGCTCTGCCCTTGCCTGGGTCGGGCTTGACCTGCGGCTTTTGGGTTCTTAGCTCGCAAAAACAGCGACTGATGAATTTAACTGAGGTTTGCGTGCCTCAGTTTGTCTGGTCTGAAAGCCTTTCACAGCAGGCAGTTCTCAGCTGTTTATAAGGCAGTAGCGAAGGCAAAGAGGAAAGAGACGGACTCTCCGTAGCTGTATTCCAAGTTTATTTTCTCTGCCCTGTGGGAGCAGGGTGAACATATCTTGAAGGGGAGCTAGCAGAGAGACAGCTTCTCGCTCTATTTCTGCTGTTTTAAGGGGTAGGTATCACAGAGCTTAACCAACAGGGACATCTCAGGGGAGGAACAAATTTAAACTAACTAATAACAATATAGCTGGAGGGAATTTTAAATCACACTAGCCTGTTACAGAGCTTGAGGCTCTGTGATGGAGGAGAAGACGTAAAGTGAGTGTATGTTGCTATGTTGCAGATTCCTCCTTTGATCCGCCTTCAGGGCACAGAACCTGGGCTGCACCATAGTGACAGCCCAGAGGCTCCATGTATCCTTGGCATAGAGTGTCTCAGGAGAGGGGATTTCAAGGACCCAAAAGGGTATCAGTGGGCTTTCAGTACAACTGCCCTGGAGACAGAGTGTCTTGGGGTGACTTTATGATGCTATATATCCCAATCGCCTGCTTAATGAAAAAATATTAAATCTGTGTCTTTAAGCTGGCTCGAGAAGCCAGGCGCTGTGTTTTGAATGCTTCCAGGATATTTACATTTTTTTACTTATCAGCTAGCTTTGTTGTGGTTCTCAGGAGAGAACTCTCACCAGTCGTTCTCTATAGCTGAAGGCGAAGGGACACTTTTTTTTAATTTTTTACCTTTTTTTTTTTCCTATGAGCTTTCGCCCTGCTTTTACTCAGCTGAGGGATAATCGGAGGGAGTTAAAACTTACTTTTGGCTTTTTCCCTCCTCTGCCTGAGGCAAGGAAAGAAGACAGCTTTTTCCTAGGATCATGTTTTTTTCCTTCTTCCTTTGGAACTTTACAACAGACCACTGAACTCTGGGGCCTACCCCCCTGGGCCTGGAGAGAGGCCTGCACTATCCTAGGCCCGGAGGGAGACAGAGCAGAARACTACACCCAGGAAACAAAGGACTCTGAATTCATCCAGGTTGTCTTCATCACAAGAGGTTTATTATCTAACATTATTCATTTTTTATTTTCCTTTCCCTTCCCCTAGTGCCTGTGTGTAACCCCCCCCAGCAGCTGGGTTTGTTAAATAAACTGGTTTTTTTCACTTTTCTCTGAGAAATTCTTAAGGTGGGGGGGAGAAGGGAGTTTTAGGACATTATCTTTTGAAGAGGAGACTCTTCGAGTCTTCCTCCTAAGTTTGTCCAAACCGTGACACAGAGAAAATGAAGCAGCTGTCTGCCTCGCCTGGTCTCTTGGAGGACCCTTCTGTAGTGGGGTTGATGTAGATTGAAGAACCCCAGGTCCCAAGTGCTAGCACAACAGTGCACTGGCATCAATATTGCACCAACCAAGACTCCCTGATTCCCATCCACAAGCTGATTCATTCACTGGAGAGACAAGGAGTGATCAGCAGGACCCACTCACTCTTTCATAGCCCCATATGGCCAGTGCAAAAGTCTAATAGAGAATGGAGACTAACAGTAGATTATCATGGCCTGAATGAAATCATGCCACCACTGAGTGCTGCTGTACCAGACATGCTGGAACTCCAATGCGAGCTGGAGTCCAAGGCAGCAAAATGGTGCCACCACTGACATTGCTAATGCGATTTTTTCAATCCCTTTGGCAGCAGAGTGCAGGCCACAATTTGCTTTCACTTGTAGGGGCATCCAGTACACCTGGAATTGACTGCCCCAGGGGTGGAAACACAGCCCCACTATTTGTCATGGACTGAGCTAGACTGCTCTGGAACAGGGTGAGGCTCCAGAACACCTGAAATACATTGATGACATCATTATGTGGGACAACACAGCAGAAGCAGCTTCTGAGAAAGGGAAGAACACAGTCCAAATCCTTCTGAATGGTGATTTTGCCATAAAACAAAATAAAGGGACCTGCACAAGAGATCCAGGTTTTAGGAATAAAACGGCAGGATGGATGTTTTCAGACCCCAGTGGATGTGATCAACAAAATAACACCAATGTCTCCACCAACTAGTAAGAAAGAAACACAAGTTTCTTAGGCACTGTGGGATTTTGGAGAATCATAGAATCATTAAGGTTGGAAAAGACCTCCAAGCTCATTGAGTTCAGCCATTAACCCAGCACCACCACCATGTTCACCACTAAACCATGTCCTCAAGTGCCATATCCACATGCCTTTTGAACACTTCCAGGGATGGTGATTCCACCACTTCCCTGGACAGCCTGTTCCAATGCCTGACAACCCTTTCAGTGAAGAAATTTTTCCTAATATCTAATCTGAACCTCCCTTGGTGCAACTTAAGGCCATTTCCTCTCATCCTGTCACTTGTTACCTGGCAGAAGAGACTGACACCCACCTGGCTACAACCTCCTTTCAGGGAGTTGTAGACAGCAATAGGGTCTCCCCTGAGCCTCCTTTTCTCAAGGCTAAACCACCTCAGTTCCCTCAGCCACTCCTCATCAGACTTGTGCTCCAGACCCTTCACCAGCTCCGTTGCCCTTCTCTGGACACGCTTCAGCATCTCAGTGTCCTTCTTGTAGTGAGGGGCCCAGAACTGGACACTGCACTAGAGGCATGGCCTCACCAGTGCCGAGTACAGGGGGACAATCACTTCCCTGGTCCTGCTGGCCACACTATTTCTGATCCAAGCCAGGATGCCATTGGCCATCTTGCCCACCTGGGCACACGCTGGGTCATGTTTATCTGCTGTAGACCAGCACCCCCAGGGCCTTTTCTGTGGGGTAGCTTTCCAGCCACTCTTCCCCAAGCCTGGAGCATTGCATGGGGTTTTTGTGACCCAAGTGCAGGACCCAGCATTTGGCCTTGGCCCATTAATCCAGCCTGTCCAGATCCATCTGTAGAACCTTTCTAGGCTAAAGCAGATCAACACTCCCCCCCACAACTTGGTGTTGTCTGCAAATTTCCTGAGGGTGCACTTGATCCCCTCATCCAGGTGATCAAAAAAGATATTAAACGTGATTGCAGTACTGAGCCCTGGGGAACCCCGCTGGTGACCGGCCACCAGCTTGATGTAGCACATTCCCCACCACTCTCTAGGCCCGGACATCTAGCCAGTTTTTCAGCCAGCAAAGAGTACACCCACCCACGCCATTGGAAGCCAGTTTTTTCAGGAGAATGTTGTTGGAAATGATGTCAAAGGCTTTACTAAAGTCCAGGCAAAGATCCACAGCATTTCCTTCATCCACTTGTTGAGGAATACATTTAGTGCAGGTAGCTAGGTGTGCAGCTCCAGATTGAGCTCTGGGAGGCAGGAAATGGCTGGAGTCCCAGGCAAGAGGCCATGACCTGGCGCCAACCCTTTGCACAACAAAGGGCGCGGAGACCTGAGGCCTGGCCAGGTGACTGAGCACTCAGAGACACAGCAGGAGCCGATGACTCATCAGGAAGACTCCAGACTATCAGGCACATAGACTGTAAGGGTACAAAAGCCCAGGGATTCCTTGGTTGGGCTCCCTCCCCAGAGGCACCAAAATCGAAGTGTATGTGTTACTGTGCCATGATCAAATTGTTTTAAGGATCCAGAGGCCTGACACTACTATGGGAAATCTGGTCTGACTGTGCAAGTGTGGTATGCATAGGGAGTCAAGTGGGGCACCCATCGGCTCACTGGAGCCGCCCGCTGTCAAGGGGCTTCGGTCCCAACCAGTAAAAGTCTCTGGTGGTGGGAGTGTGACTGCCAGAGTGCCTCCTGAATGGTCAGACAGGAAGGATTCCTTAACAAAGTAATCAGGTTGCCTTGTCATAGAAGGAGATCAGGTTGGTCAGGCAGAACCTGCCTTTCCTAAACCCCTGCTGGCTCTGCTTGATCCCCTGGTTGTCCTGTGTGTTGCATAATGGCACTCAAGATGATCTGTTCCATGACCTTCCCTGGCACTTAGTTTCCCAGATCCTCCTTCCAAGCTATCTTGTAAATGGGCATCACATTTGCCAACTTCCAGTTGTTATCAAACAAGTTATATTTCTTTAAAAAGGAGCCTATGCAGCAGTGGGGGGAAATTGTTTAGAGGAGATTGTGAAATAGATAATGGATGACAGGCAAGCTCTGGGTGATGTCCATGTGTTAGAAAAACAAAGTAAAAGTTTAGGGCTGGACATGCTTCAGAGCTCTTAGACATGAGAGAGAAATTTATTGCTGAGACGTGGACACAAAGAATGCAGAATTTATAAACCGCAAAGACACAGAAACCAGAGATGAAGAAACTAACAAATACAATTACTGGCACTCCCCCTATCTGGGAAAAAGATAATAAAAAGAATGAAAAATGTGGACTAATTAGCATGAGAAGCAAGATATCAATAACCAATAGAAAATATAATGCTAATTAATTAGGAGAACTACGTAACTTGTAAGGCAATTAACACTAATTTCTTTGTTTGCTAAAATGTATAACTAGTTAAAAGTTTTGATAACTGACGTACATGTTTTAGGCAGAATTATCCCCCATGTACCTCAGTGTTGAATAATGTCGGCTTTCTAACCTAACAAACTGGGTTAGAGAGTTTATTTCCTGATTTTCGGTGACACAGTCACCTTGGTCCTCCACAGTTGACCAGGACTGCTGGTAAGTGATTGAAAGTGGCTTGGTGAGCTCTTCTACCAACTCCATCAGTACTCTTGGGTGGATCCCATCCAGCCCCATGGACTTGTGTGCATCTAAGTGGCATAGTAGGTCACTGGCCATTCCCTCCTGGATTATGGGGGCTTCATTCTGTTCCCCGTCTCTGTCTTCCAGCTCTGGGGGCTGGGTATCCAGAGGACAATTGGTCCTGCTATTAAAGACTGAGGCAAAGAAGGCATTAAGCACCTCAGCCTTTTCCTCATCCTTTGTTACTATGTTTTCCCCCACATCCGATAAAGGATGGAGATTGTCCTTGGCCCTCCTTTTGTTGCTGATGTATTTGTAGAAACACTTTTTGCTGTCTTTTATAGTAGTGGGTAGATTAAGTTCTAGCTGGGCTTTGACCCTTTTAATTTTCTCCCTGAATGACCTCACAACCTCCTCGTGGTCCTCCTGAGCTCCCTTCCCCTTTTTCCTGAGGTTATAAGCTCTATTTTTCTCCCTGAGTTCCAGCTACAGCTCTCTGTTCAGCTGGCTCGTCTTTTGGCAACGGGGATGGCCTGCTCCCATAACTTTAAGATTTCCTTCTTAAAGCATGTCCAGCCTTCCTGGACTGCCTCCCAAGAAACTTTCTCAAGCAGTTTCCTAAACAGGCCAAAGTCCGAGGTAGCACTTCTGCTGACCTCCCTCCTTACTTCTTCGAGAATCATTTTGTGATCACTATGCCCAAGATGGCCTTTGACCATCACATCACCCACCAGTCCTTTTCTGTTCACAAACAGCTGGTTCAGCAGGGTACCTCTCCTGATTGTCTCGCTCACACATGCACATTCCAAATTATAGTCTGATTGTCAGCCCTCTCTATCAAGTGACCTGGATGAAGAATGATTTCAAATAGGGCCCCGAGCAATGACAAGCCTTTGAACAAATAAAACAGGAAATAGTTCATGCAGTAACACTTTGGTCAGTCCGGACAGGGCAAGATTCTCCCTGGAGGTGTTCAAGGCCAGGCTGGATGGGGCTCTAAGTAACCAGGTCTAGTGGAAGCTTCCCTGCCCATGGCAGGGGGATTGTAATGAGATGATCTTTAAGGTCCCTTCCAACCATTCTAGGACTCTATGATTTTAAGATGTAAAAAATGTGTTTTATACTGCAGCTGGGGAGAATGGTCCTACCTGGAGGCTCTGGCAGAAAGCACCAGGGGATACTCGAGGTCAACCTGTTGGCTTTGGAGTCAGGGGTACAGAGGATCTGAAGCCTGCTATATTCCAACTGAAAAAGATACTGGAAACTTGTGAAGGGGTATCACGGGTTTAACAAGTTGTAATTGTAATTGGATTTTCACCTAGCGAAAATTTGCATATTTTTCCTGGAAGGGATGGGGGAAGCGCATCCATCTTGAGCTTCTCTGGCTGCAGGGGTGGCTGTGCCTTGGGCTCCAGCCCAGGCCACGGCCGCCCCTGGCCCCACCGGCACATTCCTCTAGCCCGGTGCGATCGAGCCGCGACCGCTGAGAGACAGAGAGAGCTGCCCCTGGAGCCGGTTGTGGTGAGAACAAAGGAGGCGCGGCACCCATCCGGCATGGCGTGGCGCCGACCTGGCACAGCGCGATGCCGACCCGGCAGTGGCAAACCAGCGCGGCTCCCAGGTGGCATGGCATGGCGCGGCCATGGTACAGCGGCATTGGGCGGCGGTGCAGCGGGAGGCAGCCCTTCCCTTTCACTGATACCAACTGTAAAAGCAGCGTATGACCAAGAGGGAGAGAGCAGGTGAGCATTAACCAGATGTGAACTCCGTAAATTCTCCGGCAGGCATTTTCAACAAATATTAACTTCTCTTCCAAGTCAGAGAGAAAGGAACGCAAGTCACGTGAGGGGAAGAAATATGGTGACCAGCAGCTCAACTGAAGAGATGGAGGAAATAGCAGATGAGAAGCCATCTTACTACCGGGACTGACCCCTTTTCTGTAGCTGTGGTAGAGACTGTAGTAGAACCAAGCTATTTCTTTCTATAATTCATTAAGGAACATTTGGGGGGATGTTGGAAATTCACACAGCCTGAGGATAAGAACGCTTTATGTTATGAGCAGATGATGTTGTAGCCTTTGGAAATTATGAAAGAGAGGGAGAGACTTTATTTTTTAGGCTGGAATGACTCGTCCTTAAAAGAGTACCCCATTGGACCCCCTTGGTGACCCACAGACCACGAGTTCTTGTGGAAGAGAGGAAGAATTCACTGCAGAATCTGGGCGGGCTGTGGTGTTTTCTGAAGGTTTGGATCCACGCTGAAGACACTTTACAGGGAGCTATCTTCTGTGGGATGAATCCCATGGCACAACAGAAAGAACTCTTTCCCATAAATGGCATTAAGGACTCTTAATCAAAAAGATCAGAATCCCATGTTTTATGTCCCTTTGAGTGATCAGTGAGAAAGGTTGGGATGTATTGGGAAGAGAAGAGTATCTGTACATTATGCCTTAATATTTTTATTATTATTATTCTTTCTATCCTTAGTTATGCTAGTAAATAAAAATATTTTATTATTTTAAGCTTGGGGCCTGTTTCTGCTATCTTATACCCTCTTAAGAATATAAATCGTGGGTTGTCTGGGGTTCTCCAGGCTTACCTACAACAAGGGGGTTGAGATGCTTTGTGATTGGTACTGAAGCCTAGCTCCTCCTGGCACCCCGATTACCCATGTTGGGTTGGATGTTCAAAGGGAGGTTCTCCTCTACACATCACGCAACAGATTCTACATGGAGTAAGTGGGTCACACTGATCACACAATGAGCTCAGACAGGAAACCCCAGTCATCCATGAATCTTGGAAGTGACCATGAACTGGCCAGAAGGCAAAGATTTTGGAATGTCACCAGAGGAGGAGGTGATGTGCTGAAGAGGCCCCACTGTATAATAAACTACCAGAAAGTGAGAAGCAATATTTGCCTTGTTTACTAATGGGTCCTACCATCTTGTGAGAAAGCATCAGAGATGGAAAACAGCTGTATGGAGTCCCCTACAACAAGTTGCAGAAACTGCAGGAGGCAGTGAATGGAGTCAGTTTGCAGATGTTAAGCTCTCCAGCTGGCTTTAGACATTGCTAAATGAGAAAAAATGGCCAATACTTTATCTCTGCACTGACTCATGGATGGTGGCAAATGCCCTGTGGGGGTGGTTGCAGCAATGGAAGCAGAATTACCGGCAGCACAGGGGTAAACCCATCTGGGCTGCTGCATTGTGGCAAGACATTGCTGCCTGGGTGGACAACCTGGTTGTGAAAGTACATCATATAGATGCTCATGTGTTGAGGATAGGTAAAACCTTACAAAATGAAGGCCTTGTTACTCTTGTAAAATTATGGCTCACTCCTGTTACTTCAGCTAAGTAGAAAAGGACTCTGGGAATGACTCAGCGGAATTAGAGGTAGAAAAACAAGTTATATAACCATCACGTGTTCACATCGTGGTTTATGGTGGTTGGTTGAAATTATGTTTGTTGTATTTCAAAGGTATGTAACTGATAAGGACCTAACTGCTTAAAAAGGCCTGGTTTTTGCAATAAACGGACTCCCTTTTGCACCTGCCTGGAGACTCTATGTCGCTCTGCACCCCTACACTCATGTACCCAAGAGTTGGGCCACTGAAGAACATCGGAACAACCAGCAGGTGGATCAGGCTGCTGGGATTGAAGTGGCTCATGTGAATTTGGATTGGCAATATAAGGGTGAATTATTTCTAGCTCAGTGGACCCATGACACCTCAGGCCACCAAGGAAGAGGTACAACATATATGTGGGCTCATGATCAAGGGGTGGACTTGACCATGGACACTTGTGGGGGGGGCAGAGGGAATGAGTGAGCAGCTGCATGGTACCTCATTGCTGGCTGGGGTTAAACCATGACATGTGGGCTCTGGAGAAAGACAAGCATCCCAGAGCATAAAGCCACATGTAAATTGAAATAGATATTAAAAACAAACCACACAATACTGAGAAGAAAGCTTGTGCTGAGAGAGATAGATTTAAAGATACTGCATAACTAAGATAAAAACATAACCTGTAAAGCAAATCTTCAGAAAGAAAAACCTTTATCTCAGTTTCACTTGCTATCTTCATGTCCTGAGGATGACATCAGAATTACCCAAGACATAAATAAACAGCACAAAAATTTACACACAGGTGTGAGAGTTCACATATTACAAGAATGTACTTATTGTGTGATGGCAATTGTTGGATTTTTTTTAACTGCATTTCAAGACAATTAATGAAACTACAGTATAGTTCAGGAAAGGTGCCAGGCTGACATACTGGAGGATTACAGAATCAAATTCCTTACTGGCATCAATGAGTATGGCTTTGTTGTAATTGTGTAAAATTCCATTAAATACATTTAAAAAGAACTTCCCAAGCAATAACTTTTCTATGCTTTTATAAATTCATATATTTTCTTTGTTGCTGAAAAAGAGGTCCAGAAGGTAGAAGAGAAACTCATCACTAAGGATACACACCCCCAGACATGACCTTGTATGCATCTGTGTGAAGGAGCTATTCTTTAAAGGAAGACACTTTCTAACCATCTCAAACTATTTTGTCTGTGGCATCTCTTGTGATACAACCTGCTATAGATAAAGCCTATTGTCATGGTTTGACCCGGTGTGAAACAATTTGATTGGTTAAAAACAGGTAAAAGACAGTTCTATGAGCCATTTAGTGTTCCTGTGACGTCTCTGTAAAAGGAATGTTATAAAAAACCCTAGGAAGTGATGCAAGACTCATTCACTTCCTCTCTTGCTCCCTGACTCCTTGCTGACCACTAGCAAGGGAGTGGCTCTCCTCCCGGCCCCTGGGCCAGGGCCTCACAGCCCAGGGGGCCGGGGGGGGCAGCCGGTCTCACTCTCCACCGGTCCTGCGCCATTCTGGACCTGAGAGGAGCTGGTCTGATGTCATCTGGACCAAGGTCAAGTAGCAAAGCCACCAAGCCGAGAGAAGCYGGGCCGAGAAAGCCGAGAAAAAGGCCGAGAGAAGAAAAAAAAGCACTCGCTTGCGGGTGAGATCGAAGGGTGACCTTGCTATTCTTGATAAAAGTTAATAGCAGCCAAAAAGACTTACTAAATTTGGATGGCTGCCAGTGCAAAGTATAGGGGGAGAAGGAGCCTTGGGGAAACAAATCTCAGCTGCACTATCTTAGGAGCATGTAATTGTTATAAATACTTTTGTAGGCATTTTCTGCAAATATTAACCTCTTCTCTAAGCTAGAGAGAAAGGAAAGCAGTCATGTGAAAGACTAAACATGGACCCAGCAGCCAAATGGAAGAGAAGGCAAGGAGTGGCAGGAAGTGCCAAGGAAACCATGTTTACCAGCAAGGAAATTAATATATTTTTCTGTGAGCTGTGCTGTGTGATCTGAATACCAAACTAAGTTTCTCTTTAAATCGCAATATTGAGCCATGGGGGAGCGAGAAATTTACAGCCTAAATTAAGAACATTTTCACGTTGTGTGCAGATGAAGCTTGCAGCCTTTGGAAATTGTAAAGCAGGAGCCTGTTGCCTTTGGTGCCTTTAAGCTGGAATGACTTACTCTTAAAATGTTTAACCCCAACARACTTTTCTTGTGACCCACAAACTGCAGAGTGTATTGTGGGAGAGAGGATACACCACTGCAAAAAAACCTGGGCGGACTGTGGTGTTTCTGAAAGGTTTGGAACCACGCCGAAGATATTTCTTAGGGAACTGTCTTCCGTGGGATGGATCCCACTACACTACAGAAAGAACTCTCTTTATCTTATGAGGTGGCAATAAGAACTCTTAATCATAACATCAAAATCTCATGTTTATGTCTTTTGTGTAATCAGTAAGAAAGATTGGAATGTATAGGAGGAGAATGATATTTGTATCTTATGCCTTAATATTTTCATTATTTTTTATTCTTTCTATTCCTAGTAGAGTTAGTAAATAAATAATTTAATCATTTTTCAAGTTTACAGTCTGTTTTTGCTGTCTCTTCTCCTCTAAAGAACTAAGCATGGGGATCTGGAGTTTACCTCCAGGTCAACCCCTCACACCTATCTAAGTAATGCCTTTGAGATATGGATATCTCTAGAAAACAGGATCAAGACAGAATCTAAAAATATAAGCAGACTGTAAGAAGGTTCTGATCATTATGAAATCTGATAAAGTTACTGTGGTATCAAAATTGTGAACACTTTAAAGCTCTTTATGAAGTCTAGGAATACTGCATATAGGATCCATTAAGTGACACAAGGCTAGATTGCATGTAGCCTTACCTTAAATGAAAGCCCCCTGCATTCTGCTTAATAAAGTGCTGTATTTCTAAAATCTGCTGTTGCAGCAGTATTAAATGTAAAGTGTTCTTTCAGTTGGGTCATTCTTTATTCCCTTTACATACATCATAAATATATGTATGTGTGTCTGTGTGTGTGTGCATCTGAAGCATGTAAATAAACCCTACAATTGACTATTTTAGGCTGCCTCTGCCAGAGCTCTCAGTATAATGAAGCATAAATTTCATTAAAACCCTTTGGCAAACTCATGCTCTAACCAAACTGAGATCCTTTCTCACCTTCTCCAGAACTGCAAACTCATTAATGGCTCTATATTGCTTATTGAGACATTCAAGCATACACAGAACGTTAGATTTCTTCCTGCTATCTCCTTTCTGGGTTCTATAAGGACACCCTTTCATTTTTGCAAAGCTTACTAGGTTATGCTGCTTGCAAAGGCACTGATGAATATGTGACCTTGAATAAATCCTACTGTTTGCTTTGTCCTATGGACAACAGATTAAACCCAATGACTTAATTTTATTATCCAAACTGCACACATTATTCAATTTGCCTTATCCTGTCGTAGGTAATATGCATAGTAATGCATTCAAAGACAAACTACAAGGAACTGGTGCCTTTTCTATAGGCTTGTAATTAGGGTTTGGTTGCTGATAAATCTGTCAGAAAAAAACGTTTTTAAAAGGTAGATATGAGCTTGAAGAGGCATATAAACACCTGATAGGATTTTCAAAAGTACAGAGGTTTAACCACGACTTAAAATGGTGTTAATTGAATATGTAGATGCTTTTGCAAATCCTATTAGCAGCCTATTTACATATCCTGCCTGAATTGATTATCCCAGCAAGCATATCACTTACCCTGAGCATAGGGCCATTCTGGAACACATGGGGTTCGTCACAGACTACACAGTATTCATTCAATACTGGTATCCGCTGCTCAGCAAATTCAATAGTCTGGGAACAATGAAAATGAGAAGAACAACATCTGCTTAAAAATAATTAACAGTCAGCTCATGCTCCAGAGTGTTTCATAAATGGATAAGATGTCATCCTACCTGCACAAGAAAGCCACGGTCTTGTACCAGAATGCATTTTGCACCATAATTTTGCTGCAAGGAAAAAGTTCAGGCAACTTCAGTGTGGGCAGACTAATTATAAGGAATTATTTTGCGTGCAAATATGTTAAACAATATTTGCATCTAAGAAGATCTGTCATTTGCATAAACCAACCACTCCAAATCATCAAACCTTTTACTGTTTGGTGAGCGTGGGGCAGATTTTTAACATTTCTTTTAGTTCTTAAATCTGATGTATCTGTTTTGTATCTCAGCATCCCAAAACCTTTAATCTCAAATGGAAACACCAGGGCCTTCACTCCATTCTAATCAACTGGCATTTGGTAACTTCCTTTAAACTGTGTATTGTCTGTCCAGATATGGGCTATATGCTTAGGCTTGAATGATAAATATAACTTCTGGAACAGCTAAAAATATTTTTCATTTAAATATTTCCTAAGATCTCACTTCTGTGAGCACCACGCTGACAGACCTCTGTGCTCAGATCCCACTCAGATTCTTTCTGCAGTTTTATTTCAATGTACAACAAATTAATTAGAAGGAACTTTTGTTATAAGAGTCTCTAAGGTAAAAAATTCCCTCTGGGCTGATATCTCTCTCAGTCAGCTCCATTTACAGCTTTTTGGGGATTTGTTTTTGTTTATAGTCTTATTTTCTTTCATTTCTCTAATTCCAGTATGATGATGATCACAGCTGAAAAGACCAGGAGAGGTGACATGGCACCTGAACAAGCCAATGGATGGTTCCTTCCTCTACAAAGCAAACACGGAAATGAGAAAAGACCTGTGTTATCAAGCCAATTTTGCAGCACAGAAGCTCACACTCCTGCAGCAAGAAAGGAGGCAGGGAAGGAAGTGGATCATTGAACTTTTCCTATTGCCAGCAGATGTACATTGTTGAGCTGTATTCAATGCAAGATGTAAAATCTCTGTCTTGACCTAAGCAAATTCTGGTTTTATAACTTAAATATACGTACATGCACAGTCGCTTAAATACTCCTTAAAAAGCTGACTCCATTGCTCTTGTCTTCCAATATATTTAATATATCCAATATATTCACTAAAATATGTTCTAAACAGTAATGTCTCTGCATAATAAGCATAATATTACATTTGGAAAATAATAGGAGGAAAATCAGCAGAATAAAAAATTATTACGCACAACAGTTTGTGAAGGAAATGATGAAGGTGGTGTTAATATTCCAATAAGCCCTGAAGTAAGAGAGAGACTCCTGACCTCTGCTATGGTGGACTCTTTCAAAGGCTGCATTTTGGATGATTTAGGGGCACTGGAGTAAGTCTTGCTGAGTAATTTGTGGTTCTTCAATCCATCAAATTCTTCCATTCTAAGATTACTGGAGTAAGACCTGCTTAAAAGTTTGTGGGGCTTCAAGGTGCTGTTGTACTCACATCGAGGGTCCCCAGAACATGACCTACTTAATAGCTTATGCGGCTTTAAAGTGATGCACTCCTCCTGCTTGACAGCTGAAGAGCAAGAACGGTTCAACAGTTTGTGCGATTTAATAGCTATTGTCTGTTCCACCCCAGGGTCACTTGACAACGAGCAGCCAAAGGTTCTGTGAGATTTTGTGGCACACACATCCTCTGCCTTAACTGTGCTAGAGTAAGTCCTTCTAAGTAGCTTGCAAGTTTTGGAGATCCCATCCTGTTCTGACTTCAGTTTTGATTTATTTTTACCACAGTCAGGTGGAGGATAACTTGGTGACCTTAAAAATAAAGAAATGGAAGATGTAGTTGAAGAATAATCAGGTTTGTGCAAATCAAACAAATAAGTACAGATATATTTACAATTTTTTAAGTGCCACTTGTTTTTATGTATTTGACTAGTGATAAACACAGTCCAACAATAAAAAAATGATCAATTGTATGTAGGGCTAATTTCCCAATACCAAATAGACATCTTACTCCTATTTATACACAAACTCATCCATTGAAAAGATGACTAACTACTGAAGACAAGTTAGAGCTATATCCTTACAGCTATTTGTAAAGGTCCCTATATCTCAAAATAAACCATTTATTCAGGAAATTATATTTGAAATGAAAACCACATATTTCACACAAGATTATATCACATTTTTCTTATAAAAGTCTGTCCTATATAATCATCATGGCATGATCTCATTAAAGTTATTTTCTTCTGAACATGGCATAAAAATTCTATGTCCAAATTCAATGAGCAGTGAAACTTGTAGGCAGTAAATAAAATTTAATTCAGCTGAAATGAACATTAAAAAAAATCACAATAATCTGGGTGCTTTGTGGAAGACAATTTGATGCCCTTCTCTCCTGTTTTAGACAAATTCTAGCTCTGTAACACTAGAAATGAGAATGCGAGTGACCTAAATTATTGTCATGGTTTAGGAATGGTATTCTCCAATTTAGTACTCCCACTAAAACCACGTGCCACTCCTCCTCCTTCCTCCAATTGGAGGCACAAAAGGTGAAGATCATGGGTTGAGATAAGAACAATTTACTGGAAACAGCAATGAGATAAGAAAACGAACAGTAACAGCAACAATACTAATGACAGAGGGTATAAGAAAAACGATTCACATGAAACACACACAAAGACACACCCCGATAATAGATGTTTTCCCGACCAGAAAGAACCCCTCCTCTCCGGAAGACAGTCCCTTTCCCTCGCCTCAGTGATGTGAGGTGGTATAGAATAACCTCCCTGTCCTAGCCATGCCCCCTCCCAGCTACTGAGAAAAATTAACCCTGTCCTATCCATAACCAGAAAGTAAAGAAAAAAGTTTTTTCTGAAACAACATTCACATGAACTGCCACATTTCTATAAGGTCCATGTTCACCTGTTCTTGCAAAGCAAGAACCAGTATCAGATATGCTGAATCATTTTTGTACATTTTACAAGCAACCGTAATCTAAGTTACCAGATCGTGACAGTGGAAAATGCATGTGGAGGTTGCTGACTCACTGTTGCAGTTGGCTCATTACCACCCTTGGGCAGACAGGAGGTAGGAATGGTGCTCTAGGGAGCAAGAGAGGGTCTCTGTTTGGGCTGAGTGGTCTTTGGACAGGCACCACAGCAGGAACAGCCAAATCAAGAAGAGAAAGACTGATATGACTCTTGTATGCCCTTTCTGAATAAAACCAAACCCCAAGTTACAGCCTACATTTGTCAATGGTGGGTGGCATGGTGGGGAATGGGTAAGCTTTCTACTTAAAACACCATCTTCCTCTTGTATCTTTGAAAAGACAAATAATCTTTTGTTATCTTTGATGTTCCTCCCTTCTTCAGTGTGAGTGATCATTGTAATCCCTCTCTTTTTTATATATGGAATGTAGAATGGCAAAATTCATCAAAAAGAAGGAATGTTCAAAGAAGCATTCAATTCAAATGTACAGAAGGGGTGATCTGTCAACCCTTCATAGACAGGAAAACACACTAAATAGTCATATTGTTGAAAAAGGTATCAGAGCCTGATTTTAGAGACACTTACGAGTATGAGTAACTGGCAAAAGTCATAATGAATTCAAATTAACTATTCACAAACTACTAGTCTTTAATGCCTTTGTTCTTCAAAATTCTGTGCCTGTATTTCAGAAGTGGTGAACATTCAGTAAGCTTTCTGTGTTTTACACCAATATTAATGAAATCACTAACATTTTTCATTCACTGTCACAGAATTGACTTCAAATTTGACCAAGGAGTTGGTCAGAGCATGGTGCTAATAACACCAAGGTTGTGTGTTCAATCCCTGTATGGGCCATTTACTTAAGAGTTGGACTCGATAATCCTTGTGAGTCCCTTCCAAATCAGAATATTCTGTGATTCTGTGAATCTTGTCTAGATCATTGGACCCTAAAACTGTATGACAATGAATAAGAAATGTTAGTGATTTCATTAATATTGGTGTAAAACATACAGAAAGCTTGCTGCTTGATCCTGGATTTTTGTTTAAGATGGATGTGTTTCAAACACTGCAAAATAAAACATTTTTTTATCAATTTAGGCCTTTTCTTCCTTTTTGCTTTTGTCCTGGGTTAACCATAAAAGGATGTATTCTATCACGACCCACATATTTCCTCGATAAACTGAGTCGTTTGCTCCCAGAAGACTCCCTGTGCTCATGTGAGGTGGGGTGGTACTCCTTATCTCAACTGAGATAACCATTCCTGCCGACAGCAAGCACCACCCATCCTGAGTAGATTATCTCGGTTAATGGTCCATTATTGAACTTGATAAACATGGATGAGTAGAACTTCAGAACCATCCTGAGTGGATTATATCGGTTAATGGCCCATTTCCGAACCAGATAAACACCAACCAATAGAATGCCAGAAAACGTTTGCTCCCTGAAGACTTGGCTCATGTGAGCCAATCAATAGAAAGTCGGGAACATCCCTTTCCATTGTGGAAGTCCCCGCCCCTCGGGGAGGTACCAGCCAAGAAACATGACATCAAAGTAGGCTTTCGGATAGGAGGGAACACTGGTCTACTGGACTACCAGGACTGGACTACCAGAACTGGACTACCAGAACTGGACTACCAGGACTGGACTACCAGACGACTGGAAAGCCAGAGGGCTCCGGACCACCACGACTGGACCCTTCACCACTGGACAACCAGAGGACAAGACCATCATCACTGGATACTCAGCAGGCCAGACCTTCTACAGGACCAGTGCCTAATTGGACTATACAGCTACCACCCTGGTCAACAGGGTATCAGGTTGTACCATGACTGTCGGTTTGTTTAGGCTGGTGTTTCTGTATTCCTGCATTTATTTTAACCTTTTTATTAAAATTGTAATTCTGACCTAAAATCTCTCAAGGTATTTTGTGTGGGGTTAATTTCCCCTGCTGGTTCACATTCAAACCAGCACATATTTTTTGGCGCCCAAAGTGGGGCTCGAGAGTAAAGTCAGAATTACAGTTTTTCATTACAGAAACA
>JACAXG010000447.1:21811-93432 GCA_018881555.1 Amblyornis subalaris | reverse complement strand
TCATATTGCTCTTTTTGAGACCAGGGAATCGTACAAAAATTGCTTTGCTGATTTATTATGCCCATTGCATGATAACTTCAGAAGCAATGAATCTAATTCAGAGGATATATTCAGTTCTGTTTAGAGGTTAATCTACAGCAGCCGTTGTGTTATCCCATGGGAACTTTTGCCTTAATGATAGTTCCACCTGAACATGAGGAAGAATTTCTTTACTGTGTGGGTGACTGCCCACTAGAACAGATTGCCCAGAGAGGGTGTGCAGTCTCTCTCACTGGAGATATTCCAGAACCATCTGAATACACTCCTATGCAATGTGCTCTAGGGAACTCTGCTTGAGCAGGGAGGTTGGACCAGATGACCCACTGTGGTTCCTTCCAATCTTACCCATTTTGTGATTCTATGATTCTGTGATTCATGTATTCAAACAGCGGAGAGGGGTAGGTGCTCAGCAGCTCTAAAGATCAGTCTTTCATTAATGACCATTCTAGTTTTGAAACATTAAATACATACACAGCTGTGGAAAGAACAGCTGGACAACCACAAAATATATATACATATATATATATTTTAAAATATATATATTTTTATATATATATAATTGCTATTTAAATAAGTCAAATGCTATCTAGCTTGCAAAGATAAAAATACAACCAAGTTAAGTAATAAAAACGAATTATTTCCAATTCTAGATTATACATGGCTGTTTGAGAGAGCACGGCACTGAAATGCTCTGCATTCAAATAGTCTCAGAAGTTGCAATAGTACCTAATTCACTTTTTATGCCATGCAAGGCAAGGACTGAAAATCCATGAGGTATGATATAAATAAAGCACTTCTCTGTGGAGAAAAGTCTGCTGTGGATTTTTAACAGGATATGTTGGTAACAGCTCATTTTCCTTGCTATTACCTGCGCAATGTAGAAAAGATGTGCAGAGGGGATTTCGCCTTTTTGTCAGACACCTTCTTATTGTGTGTACAATCAGATTTCTCTTTGCTGTTCTTCCACTGTTGTGTAACAAACGTCTGCATGATTCTACAAATTAAGAAAGAAAAAATTAGTTTCTTATCCTAGCGAAGACATATTTTAATACTAGGGTCACAGTTCACCACAGGTGACATGATGCAATGTCCTCAGACAGAATTTCTCTGTCACATATATGGACTGATGATTGGGTGCTTCAGCTCCTCAAAAATGTGGTGTTTTTTTCCACATAGAACTTATTTACATGGAACTCTTATTGAGAATATGGTCTGTGTAAACAACCACCACAAGACTTAGATAATTATGCCTCTCATGGAGATCTAGAGACAAACTGAATCACAGGTATTTTGACTTTGGCTGAACTGTGAATTATGCAGATATCTACCTGAAAATATATTATGGGAAACTTTGGTAATTACCCAGTGCACAAATCAGAGACAGGGTAAGACTGAAATGTTTTACTAGACTGTTCATGCTTGGGGACTTTTTTGGTTTTTTTTTTTTTTTTTGGTTCAAAATCATGTACCATAGAGATTTTAATAACATTGCTTCATTTGTATGATTACAAAAATGCTGCACTGAATTTCTTTAAACACCAAACAGCAAAAGACATTTTTTTCTTAAGGGATTCTTACTGTTGTAAGGGTCAGATATTAAAGTCTATATTCTTGTCACACATACACAAGGATATGTGAAAAGATGACTCAGCAACGTTATTAAATTGAATTGTACCATGAACACATGAAACTGCTAATTTTTTCAACTAGTCTTCCCTCTTGTCCTCAAAACATGGATGGCCAAATTACTGTAGTACATCCTAGAAACCACCACGAAAGCTCAGTCCCCTTAGGGTATGCATGATGCTAAAAAAAAAGATTCCTGCTCCAGAGGCTTCACAATAAAAGTAAAAACATTAAATTGAACACTTCTAGCTGCAGTATTTTTTTTTCTTTTGTAGCTTAGTTCCCAAAGGCAATAAAGTGACAAAAAACACTGGCAGGCAGCACTAATCAAGTTCTCTCCAAAAATTTGGAAAAAGGATCCTTGCACAGGAGTTAGAAGGTGTCCTACTTACAGGGATAGGAGGCGGAGTTTAGCATTAGGGGTGACCAAAAAATCGTGTGTTCCATATTTCCTCTACATCAGCCCTAGTGGACTGTCTCTTTAAGACTCGCAGCCGGAAACGGAAGGGAGCACCTTTTAGTTGTTGCAGCTGAACGGGGAAGGGGTGTGTGTGCGGGACTGGGGAGTCGGGACCCCATGGCTGATCAGCACTGGGAGAGGGAGAGCTCGTGGTACACCGCTGCCAGAGGTGCCACGGCCAGCTGTCGAGACTGACGACTGAGATCGCCGCCCAGGAAGCGGTATTTTGCAGTCCCAAACTGCCGACTAAGACTGCCGCGGCCGGGAGAGCCCTTGCCGGGTGACGTGCAGCAGGCAGCTCGGCAGCATAATTCCTAACTGGAGCTAGCTCTCCAGATTTTGGTTGGTCCCTGTTTTCCTGTTGTTTTCGGGGTGGGGGGAGAGGGTTGAGCTAGGAGAGCCTATCCACCATCTTGTCTTTTTTCTCTTGGGCCACAAGAAGCTGTTCGAGCCGGCGGCAGCCATACTGGTTTTGCGTTCCGGGGGGTGGGCCACCAGGGCTGCCCGGGAAAGCGGCAGCCATTTTTCTTTCTTACAGGGGGGCTACTTAACACCTTGCTTTTTGTCGGTTGAAATATTTCCCCCTTTTTTTTGTACAATTTTCTCCTTTTTTTGTTGTTGTGTTTACTGCTATTATTTTTTTATCTTGTTTTTAATAAAATTCTGACTGATATTTTTTAACCTCTCGTAGCCTCATTTTTTTCTTTGTGGTTTTTTTTTGTTTCCCCTCCACTGTCGTGGGGGAGGGGAGGGGCTCAAGCAGTCTTAGTTTTTCCCCCACTATAAAATCATCACAGAAGGTCTCATTGAGAGAGCTTTGAACTAGATTTAAACAGGGAAGGGGATAAAATCAGGATCACTGGAGATATGCCTGGGGGTGGCACACCACTGTTTGAGAGACTGTGCTAGCTAGGTCCTTCAGTCTTGATAGGAAAGATGTGTGCTAATGTCTTTACAAACAATTCAATGGGTGAGGGTCTTTAGGAGAAATGGGTGTAAATGTCTTTTAAATGGATCTTAATGCGTCTACCAACCTCAAGATGCAAGTTTGTTACAGAAACCAGACAGTTTGACTCCTGAACTTTAGGATAATAGACAAATGGGTCCACACAAGTCTATTGCAGAACCCAGATAGCCTGAACTTCTGAACTTTGGGGGAAAATGACGTGTTCAAGGGGGGAATATGTGGTAGGCGGTTTGGGAAGGCTGTACCTTCCTATACCTCAGCCAATGGGGAAAAGAAGAGGGCAACATGCAGCTGGGAGTTTAGGATAAAGGGAGGCTGCATCCTCTGAAACCTCAAGAGAAACCCCATAGGGTTATGCCCAAGTGGACTCTCTCCCTTTATTCGAATAAAGTTGCAGGACTGCTCTGTCTCTTTTGTGGACACTGGCTTTTCAGAGCGTAATTTTCTGCACAGTGTTGTCTCAGTAGAGGTAGGGGATGGAGATCCATGCCATGTATATATTCCCATATGCACTCCTCATGGCAATTTTTGTCAAATTAGGAAGAGGTATCAGGGTTGCTATGGTAGTGTACAGTGTGTCATTCATTTATTAAATGGTAACATCAAAGGCAATGAGGATCATGTGGGATGTGTATTTGTTGTTGTTTCCCTGTCCTGGTCTGGGCTGCTGCTTCTGGGGGTTTATTAATGATCGCACCCAGGCTGTTGGGGGAACAGAAGATTATTTTTCCCAGTCGTTCACCTCCTCCCCCTTCAGGTCTGACACAACAGTTTTTGAGAATGTTGAATTCCCTCTGGATGTTAAGGATAGCATATTTTTGTTGCTAATTCTGCTATGTCTCATCTGTACAGCCTATATCGTGTTTAGAGACAGGACAAAGATCTCTAGGGAAGTTGTCCAGAGATCTGCCCCAGGGGTGGATAGCCATGAGTGGCATGGAATGTGAGAGGACATGGGCAAGTATTTGGAGGATTTCTCATCATCCAATCCATGTCCCTGGGTGAGCTGCATGAGCTGTGGAAAGAGTTCACCTGCTGGACAGGTAAGTCCATATTGACCTGGCTGCTCTGACTCTGGGATGCCATGGACAATGATACAATCCTAGATGGTAGTGAAGCCTGTCAGCCTGACCTCGGTGCTGGGGAAGGTCATGGAGCAGATCATCATGAGTACTATCACATGGCACATACAAGACAACCAGGGGATCAGGTCCAGCCAGCATGGGTTTATGAAAGGCAGGTCCTGCTTGACTGATCTGTTCTCCTTCTATGACAAGGAGACCTTCTTAGTGGATGAGGGAAAGGCTGTGGATGTTGTTTATCTGGACTTCAGTAAAGCTTTTGACACCATTTCCCACAGCATTCTCCTGGAGAAACTGGCTGCTCATGGCTTGGATGGGTGTACACTTCACTAGGCAAAAAATGGGCTGGATGGCTGGGCCCAGAGAGTGGTCGGGAATGGAATTAAATTCAGCTGGCAGCTGGTCACTAGTAGGGTTCCCCAGGGCTCAGTACTGGGGCCAGTTCTGTTTAATAGCTTTATCAATGATCTGGATGAGGGGATCAAGTGTACCCTCAGTAAGTTGTATATGACACCAAATTGGGTGGGAGTGTTGATTTGCTTGAGGGTAGGAAGGCTCTGCAGAGGGATCTGGACAAGCTGGATCAATGGGCTGAGGCCAATTGTATGGGGTTCAACAAGGCCAATTGCTGCATCCTGAATTTGGGTCCTGACAACCCCCTGCAGTACTAAAGGCTTGGTGCAGAGTGGCTGGAGAGTGGCCCAGTGGAAAAGGCCCTGGGGGTGCTGGTCGACAGCAGATAAACATGACCCAGCGTGTGCCCAGGTGGGCAAGATGGCCAATGGCATCCTGGCTTGGATCAGAAATAGTGTGGCCAGCAGGACCAGGGAAGTGATTGTCCCCCTGTACTCGGCACTGGTGAGGCCATGCCTCTAGTGCAGTGTCCAGTTCTGGGCCCCTCACTACAAGAAGGACACTGAGATGCTGAAGCGTGTCCAGAGAAGGGCAACGGAGCTGGTGAAGGGTCTGGAGCACAAGTCTGATGAGGAGTGGCTGAGGGAACTGAGGTGGTTTAGCCTTGAGAAAAGGAGGCTCAGGGGAGACCCTATTGCTGTCTACAACTCCCTGAAAGGAGGTTGTAGCCAGGTGGGTGTCAGTCTCTTCTGCCAGGTAACAAGTGACAGGATGAGAGGAAATGGCCTTAAGTTGCACCAAGGGAGGTTCAGATTAGATATTAGGAAAAATTTCTTCACTGAAAGGGTTGTCAGGCATTGGAACAGGCTGTCCAGGGAAGTGGTGGAATCACCATCCCTGGAAGTGTTCAAAAGGCATGTGGATATGGCACTTGAGGACATGGTTTAGTGGTGAACATGGTGGTGGTGCTGGGTTAATGGTTGAACTCAATGAGCTTGGAGGTCTTTTCCAACCTTAATGATTCTATGATTCTAACTGTCAAAACTAAAAAAGGCAAAACCTTTTATTTTTCATTTAAAGAAAAACAAGTTCAAAACACTGATCCCACTAACTGTCAACCTGTGAATTTTATCCTACTTTATATGGTCTGGGAACTAAAAAATGCAGTATTTACTTAAAACACTTTAAACACTTTTCCAGACTTACTTTTTCAGCTGGTGTCCCAGCCCAAATCTTTCCTTAGTAGAGATCTGAAATACATCCACAGTTGGCACTACAGAAAAAGGATATAATGTTGATATATGAACTTAAAGCAATAATCAAGAACTCATGACCATACAAGTCATATTAAAAGACTCTGATAGAAATCTGGACCTTTACTATAGGTAATGCCATTGAACAAATAGTGAAATCAGACAGGTCATCTTAGTCTATGAAGAAATGAGTGGTAATACAAGATTCATAATAATCATCTAAGTGCCTAATGTGTGAATTCCAGTGGCCAAGGATTACCCCGAATTTTCCTCAAGACTTGTCCTAATGTTGATATATCCATATTTATCTGTCAGAAAATTGAAAGTGTAAGGGATGAAGGCTAGAAGTCAGCTCCTGGTATTACTAAAATCCTTTAATAGCATTTACTAGATAGAAGGGGCATGTGGAATCCAGCACTTGTTGAGAGACTCTCAGGTCCTCGAGGCAGGACAACAGCCAACACATATTACAAGCATGAATAGACTTTATACTTTGTATTACATAAGGAAGTAATGACTATAGTAAAATAAAACGGAATGAAAACAAAAAATCTGGGGTCAGTTCAAATTTCATTAAAAAAGGAAAATCAGTATTTTGAAATCTATATTATTTTAATCATTCAGAAAACCAGATTATATTCAGAATATCAAAGTTTATTATTTAATTTCCCTTTAATAAATTAATTTTTAAATAAAATGCAATATATATAACCTGACTATCCAATTTCGCTTAGTTCAAAGCACTGTAGATACCTTTTCTCTAATGTTATTATTCAAATATAATCTCATCTTTTAAAGATAAACTGATGAATTTTTCAAAAGGGATAAATATTTTGATTAGGGGTAGCAATGTCTTTGGATTGTCAACTTTGGGACATGTTGTTGGGGGGAGAATATTTTCAATAAGAATCATCGTACATAGATCAGCAATCTTAAAATCTGACATCTAGACTACAATTGTTGTCTAAGCTCTACAGTCAGAGGAGACAGACCAGTACCTACAAAGGCTGATTCATCCTAATATATGACAGGTTTCTAAGGCATGTGGGAGAAACTGCCCACAGGTACAATGAGATAAGATATTAATTAGAAGAATGACTATCTGAAACCAGGATATTAAACAGCTACAATGTGGTAGGTGTACCTTCCATTGTGTTTTGGAGTATACTGCATTTCTGTTTCTTTTATCAATGAAAAGAAAGTACTATAGGAGAAAAATATGTAGCATAAAATTATGGCCCAATAGTCTCAAAACAACATAATTAAGGGGGAAGAGGAATACACAGAGAAAGAGTTTTGTTAACACAAAAGATGATGGATCTCATTGTCCTTTTCTGGTAAATAAACAAATACGGCAGCAAAAGCAGCTGAGCTCATAAAACCAGTAGCAGTGAAGCACTTGCCTCTGGCCCTGATCTTGCCTTTCTTGGTACTCAGGCATTCCCACAATCAGTCAGCTTCAGGACTAGGAACTAAGCTTCCTGTTTTAACCTTGTTAATGGTGCAAAAGATATCTTGTCATTACTTCTAATTTCACTAGATCATTTCATACTGCATGCTGCTCTTCATGCTTCACTCTCTCTCATTTGCTGCACTTTTTTATTTTTTAAATTACATTTTGATAGAAATGTTCTGAATGCTAACATTTCTTCCTCCTATGGCAAATATGTATTTTAAGATCTGAGTATCTACAAAAACAACTGAAGTAATAAACCACAGACAAAAAGACCAAAGTCAAGGGGAAAAAAAGATTGGTATAACGAAATGCTTATTTCAATGAACAGAATATAGCTTATAGCTAGAATCGTCAGGCAACATATCCTATAGAAATAGCTCATTGGGGCAGATTTTGCTAAACATGACTGGAAGTATCTATTCATTTTCCAGAGGCAGAATTCTCTCACAGATACAAGTCTGCACTGGCAGCTTACACCGGAAGCCTCCAAAGCCAGGCAACTTATGATTCAAATGACACACTTAGTTCTGACTTCCCGTTGTAAAAATATATCTGAAGTTGACTTTTGCATATGAATGTTTCCAAATCTTTAATCTCAGTTGTTTCTTCATGAGTCTGACCATTTTTACTCTCATGAGAAAGCTTTACTCACATAACAACCAGAGAGTAGGATGTCAACATTTAAAATTCTCATTCAAATTTAAAGATTCCCAGAGTACCCACAGTCATACAGAAATCAGAAGCTGGCAGGATAATAATCATGGCCTGATTCTTCCAAGGTGCATGAAAAAGGGCATATTAATGTCCTGCACAGATCTGTGTATGTATACCTTCTCAGTGATATCTGCATCTGTGAAGATGATCCCTGATTTCCAAAATCAGGAAATCACATATTGGAAAATGTCAATCTTTATTCCTTAACCCCTCATTCCTAGGGGAAGCAGCTGCATTTCTAAGGATATCAAGAAAAGAAGTTCCAAAACTTAACAGATGAACGTTTAAACTAATGTCCACATCATTATTGAGGGCTTAGCCATGCAAATATATGTAAGCATAATGTCAAACTAGTAGGACTGCTCTCAGCAGTAGATTTAAGTGCATGCAGGGTCAAAGATTTGGCAGAGTATCACCTAGTACATGGCTCAGATTGAGACACCATACAAGGCACATGAAGAATACATAGGTGACTAACCTGGACCATTCAAGTACTGTGTAAGTGAACAGTGCAATCGCACTATTATAGGCTCTGTGCGAATTACATCCCAAGCCACAGCAATTTCTTCCTAGTTCAAGATAAAAAGAAAACAACAGACACCATTAGCCATCATGAGGAATTGTTGCATTTTATCAGTCTACCTTAGGGTTATTATAAACACCATCCATCTATTTAGCCAGTCATGGAATATCTACTCTAACTTTAAACTTGAGACAGAAGATGAACTATTGTCTGCTTGTCCTGGGTTAACCAAAAAAGGATGTATTCTATTACCACCCACATATTTCCTCGATTACCAGAGTCCCTGTGCTCATGTGAAGTACTCCTTATCTCAACTGAGATAACCATTTTGAGTAGATTATCTTGGTTAATGGCCCATCACCGAACGAGATAAGCACCAACCAATAGAATGTCAGAAACAGTTTGCTCCCCGGAGAGGCCTCATGTGAGCTCATTGCCAAAGCAACCATCGGGAAAATCCTTTTCCATTGTGGAAGTCCCTGCCCCTGGGGGAGGTACCAGTCAAGAAACACGACATAAAAGCAGGCTTTGAGATGGAAGAAATCACTCCACTCCACTGGACTCCACTCCGCTGGACTGGACTCGACTGGTCTACCAGGACTACTCCACTCGACTGGACTCCACTCCACTCTACTGGTCTACTGGACTGGACTACCAGATGACTGGAAACCCAGAGGACTCTGGACCACTATGACTGGACCCTTGACCACTGGACACCCAGACCACTGGATACTCAGCGGGCCAGGCCTTTCTACAGGACCAGTGCCTAATTGGACTATACAGCTACCACCCTGGTCAATGGGGTATCAGGTTGTACCATGACTGTCGGTTTGTTTAGGCTGGTGTTTCTGTATTCCTGCATTTATATTAACCTTTTTATTAAAATTGTAATTTTGACCTAAAATCTCCCGAGGTATTTTGTGTGGGGTTAATTTCCCCTGCTGGTTACAGTCAAACCAGCACACTGCTAATGCCCCTAAAAGCACTGTTAGACTGCTCCCAGCTCTTGAGTATGCTCATTTAAACTGTGCACAGATTTCTACACAAAATTACATCTGCAGAGCAGGAAGACGTTACCATCAGTCAAGAGATACTGCTTCAAAGCTGCGAAGCAAAGAAGCAAACAGATGGAAAGTCATTCCATAACACAGGACAAAGGAAATGTTTGTTCCTTCTTAAGACTGATTACAATAATTCAAGGTATGATCAGATTTTCTTAAATTTTAGAAGAGCCTGAGAACCTATGTGCTGTGCTGACCTGAGAATATGACATGTCTGTGCAAAAGCTAATGATACCCCTAAAAGCACTTATTTTCATTCTGCATCTAGAGGCCAGGAAGTTACTGAACAGATGAGGTGAGGAAGTGTGGAGTTAATGACAGCATAACTGTTATAGAAGCCATGCTGCCAGTTGACAGCACCAGTCCTGTCTCCTTTGACACTCAAGCCTCTCCCTAATCAGCTGCAGATGTTGAGAAGCAGATAGGAAAGCTCCAGCCAAGGTCTTCTTCCCTCTAGGACTCTATGAAGTGTTTTCACCTAACTAATGCCTAGGATAGCAAAAAAAATAAAATTTTCATTTATATCAGTTAAAACATTTACCATTCACAAAGCATATTTGGAAGGAAATACATATGCAGCAAATAAAAGCCTACAAAACATTTTAACAATGTGATCATAGAAGGAAAAGGAAATCTTTCCACTGAGTAACAATCAATAATGTGACAGTCACTTGTGAAGATCAAGTCTCCAAAAAAGCAGTCTCAGTGGTTGTCTAGAGAGTCTGATGTATAGCAGTATTAAATGGATACTAATATTCATTATGCAATCCTGTAATTAGATTACTTACATCAAGAAAACTAACATCAATATGCAGATCAATATCTACATCATCAATAGTTCCATATTCCCTGAAAGAAAAGAATTACATTATATTAGAGCTCTTTAAGACACTCCTCAGCCCAGAAGTACTTAGAGAAGATTTTATAAAGGATAATCTTCAAGAACTCAAGAATTTGTTTGTCAAATCATAAAGATTTCCGTGTAATGTGCTCAAGGCAATAGTTACCTTCTTTTATCTGTTACATGTAGTATTGATGGAATCCCCAAGGTGCAGATTTAACTTATGCTTATAGGTGTTTCACTGTCACCTTGTTAAGGAAACTTCCCTGTCTGACCATCCAGGAGCCACTCTGGCAGTCATTCTCGCACCACCTGAGCTGAGACCGAGTCCCTTTTGCAGCTATACCCCCCACACTCACATAGTCAGACCAGGTTTCCTGACTGGCTCGGCCCCAGGTGTCCCA
Source organism: Amblyornis subalaris (assembly GCA_018881555.1). Lineage (NCBI taxonomy): Eukaryota > Metazoa > Chordata > Aves > Passeriformes > Ptilonorhynchidae > Amblyornis > Amblyornis subalaris. Next base: position 82,652 of record JACAXG010000447.1, on the reverse strand, counting down.
CAGCAGCATCTCAGACATTCCGATCCTTAAAGCAATTTAATCATGGTGCAATAACAAAATAACAGCTCAAGCCTGGTGCCTCTGAGTAGGGACCCTGAACAAAGGGACCCCTGGGCCGTTATACCCTCACAGTCTAAACACGCAAAAGTCTGGGGTCATCAGCTCTTGCTGTGTCTCTGAGTGTGTGGCGAGGCAGTTTACACCCCTCTCTCCCCCTTCCTCCTCAGGTGAAGAAGGTTATCTGCTGTTTGCATATTTCAGGAAATCTCCCCTTTCTAGCCCAGCTGTGTGAGACATTCAGATGCCTGAATGTTGACATAATTAGCTGACAATAAACAGCTGCTGTGAAAGGGATTATGCTGGAATTTTGTGACTCTCAGACACTAAAACTTTACAAACTATAAAAGATCCACTGTAGCTCTCACAAATTGGAGAAAACCTTGTACACACTCCAAAGTGTGTAAGAGGGAAAACCCCTCAAGTCCTGGGACGCCAGCTTGAGTACTTCTTCTCTTCTAGAAATTGAGTGAAAGGAGCCTCAGCACACCACACCATAGTAATTTGGTCTGATAAGTCATATGGGCTTCTAAGTTGTACTATTCCTTGGCTAGCTATAGTATTGGTACCTATATCATGCACTGTATATTTATATTGTAACTTACTAGTAATATTTCTTTTGGTTTAGCCTGTGTAGTTAGTAGTTTGTTTAGAATCTTATGTCTGTTGTTTCTGTGTCTATTAAATAAATAATCCATTTGTAATAGACCTGATCAGCCATCATTAAAAACCTGCAAACAAGAGTGATTTTACTTTGTGCTAAGGTGCAGGCCATCTTAGCAGGACTGCTGTCTACTGCCACAAATCCGAGCAGAGACAAAAGCCTGGTTTAAACTCTTATCACATTCATTACAGAGTGTCTGGTCAAGTTGCTGGGACACAGGTCCCCAGGCCCTTTTTTATGCAAAGGTCAGCATCAGTTCATGGACTCTTGCCTGGGGCTACAGTCCCCCAGAGCTCAATCTGCAGCTCATAGTGCAGGTGCACACTGAGCTACCTGCACTGAATGGTTTCATCAACAATCTGAAATCTTACATTTAAAGTGTGACTTTTCTGCCTCTTATTTTCCAACTCATTCTGATCATTCTCCCCTAACGTACTTGAAGACTTCTGAAACATAGGGCAAGAAAATACTCATTCATATACCTAAATAAAAAATTACTTTCCTTTTCATTTAAATTACTGTCATGGTCGAGCCTGGAGAAGCCCCCAGACCCCCATGATTATATTCTTAAGAGGATATAAGATGGCAGAAACAAGGCTGCAAGCTTGAAAAATGGTAAAATAGTTTTATTCACTAACACTACTAAGAATAGAAAGAATAATAATAATAAAAATATTAAGGCATAATATACAAATACCATTCTCCTCCCAATACATCCCAATCTTTCTCACTGATCACGCGAAGGACATAAAACATGGGATTCTGATCTTTTTGATTAAGAGTTCTTATTGCCACTTTATGGGAAAAAGAGTTCTTTCTGTTATGCCGTGGGATTCACCTCGCGGAAGATAGCTCCCAGTGGAGTGTCTTCAGTGTGGTTCCAAACCTTCACAAAACACCACAGCCCGCCCAGATTTCCGCAGTGGTGAATTCTTCCTCTCTCCCACAAGAACTTTTGGTCCGTGGGTCACCAAGGGGGTCCAATGGGGTACTCTTTTAAGGATGAGTCATTCCAGCCTAAAAAGTAAAGTCTCTCTCTCTCCCCTTCAGAATCTCCAAAATGAATTATCATCAGCTGCTCATGGCATAAAGTACTCTTATTCCCAGGCTGCATGAATTTCACATCCCCCCAAATGTTCCTTAATGAATTACAGAGAAAAATAGTTTGGTTCTATTACAGTCTCACCACAGCTTACAGAAAGGCTCAGTCCCGGTAGTAAAATATCTTCTCCTCTGCCACTCCTCTTTCTTCTCAGTCGCCATATTTCTTCCCCTCACGTGACTTGCTTTCCTTTCTCTCTGACTTGGAAGAGAAGTTAATATTTGCAGAAAATGTCTGCAGGAAAATTTATGGAGTTCACATCGGGTTAATACTCGCCTGTTCTCTCCCTCTTGGTCATACGGCTGCATCTCTGGTTAGTATCAGTGAAAGGGAGGGGCTGTCTCTCCCCCTGAGCCACGCCGTTCGAGCTGGTGGCTCAGCAGTTTACAGCAGTTTTATTACTGCAATTAGCAAATAGCCGCGGCATCCACTTCAACTCCCCGTTCCTTCTCTCTTTGATCTCACCTCGTCTATCTCCAGGGAAGGAAAGGGGGGGCAGTTCTCTCTCTCCTGCAGTCTTGGCTCTGGCGACTTGCTGGCTCGGCCCCTCCGTGGGCCAGATGGAAACGGGCTAGCCCTCTCTCGGGGCTAGATGGAGCGGGGCCAGCCCCCGCCAGGCCAGGCCAGGGGCCCGGTCTGGGGGACCCTGCTGCCATGGGTGCGGCAGGGGAACAAGAGGGCATGTATTTCCTGAGTAGTTTTCTTAAACACTTCTCCACAGAGGCGTTCCTGAATATCAAGTGGTTTAAACAACTGTCCATCACCTGCTTTAACCAATCAGATTTTCTTCACACTGGATCAAACTACCACAATTACTTAAGTGGACAATTCTGTAAAAGTGCAATCACTCAATTTTTCACAAATTAACTTCTAGTCAATAGGTTTTTACATTTATATGCTTGTTCTCACAATAACTTCCATGTTTTTCTATTAAACTAGACTAAGTGCACAGTAGCAGTTGTGCATAAATCAGTTGATAAGGTAAATTTTGAAATACAAAAATATTTTTGTGAATATAGCTATCTGCTAACAAAATGGCTTCTCAGGCCATGGTAGGACCCAGCTCACATGGGAAATTCCTTGACCTCTTGTGAATTTTGTGGAGGGAACCCCTTTCACCAAACTTTGGCATCCCAGTGGTTCTCTCTGCTAAGGTCAAACCTAAAGTCTCTCTCTAGATCAGACACATCCACATATGGCACACAAGGAGCGTGTGAACAGCTGACCAGGGCTGCATTACTTGGAGGTTTCCAAGTCACCCTTATGGCTGCTCCAGTGTGTGCTCACCCAGAGCCATACAGGCACTTGTTGACCTTCTACAGCTGACTGAAGACCTGACTTTGAAACAGTGAAATTCTCCATCTACTGAATGGTTTAGCTACTGTGCTAGTGTTGTGGGTTGACCCGGGCTGGATGCCAGGCACCCACCAAAGCCACTCACTCACTCACTTCCCTCTGCAGCTGGACAGAGGGGAGAAAATTTAATGAAGGGTTCATGAGTTGAGATAAGGACCAAGAGAGAGATCACTCATTAAATACCGTCATGGGCAAAACAGGCTCAACTTAGAGATATGAAGTGAATTTATTACTAACAAAATCAGAGCAAGATGATGAGAGGTAAAATAAGCCCTTAAAAACACCTTCCCCCCACCCCTCCCACCTTCCCACTGATGGCACAGGGAGACAGGGAGTGGGGGTTTTCGTCAGTTCATCATCCGTGGTTTCTCTTGCTCAGGGAGAGGAGTTGTTCCCCTGCTGCACCATGGAGTCCCTCCCACAGGAGACAGTTCTCTGTGAACTCCAACGTGAATCCATCTCACAAGCAGCAGCTCTCTGCAAATTGCTGCAATGTGAGTCCATCCCATGGGCAACAGTACCTCAAACTGCTGCAGCATGGGTCACTCTTCCACAGGGTGCAGTCCTCCAAGGACAGGCTGCTCCAGCATGGGAGCAGGGCTCCTCTCTCCACAGGTCTCCCACAGGCTCACAGCCTCCTCTAGGCATCCACCTGCTCTGGTGTGGGGCTCCTCCGTGGGCTGCAGGTAGATCTCTGCATCCCTGTGGACCTCCATGGGCTGCAGGGGCACAGCCTGCTTCACCATGGTCTTCACCACAGGCTGAAGAGGAATCTCGGCTCTGGCACCTGGACCACCTCCTCCCCCTCCTTCTTCACTGACCTTGGTGTCTGCATAGTTGTTCTTCTCACATGTTCTCACTGCTCTTCTCTGGCTGCAATTAAAACTGTGCCACACCTTTTTGTTTATCTTTCTTCTTAAATATGTTATCACAGAGACGTTACTACTACTTCTAATTGACCCAGCCTTGGCCAGTGGCATGTCCGTCTTTGGAGCCACCAGGGACTGGCTCTGCCAGACATGATGGGAGCTTCTAGCAGCTTCTCACAGGAGCCACCCCTGTAGCCTCCCTGCTACCAAAAACCAGGACATGCAAACCCAATACATTCCACCCCTTGCCTCTGTGAATCACATATTTAAGAAGAAACAGTGGCCTCAAATTTTTTTGCAAATTTTCCAGAAGATGCAAAGAAAACATTTCTACGAAGTCCTAAGTAATATTTATAAATGCAGACTGGTATTGCTCATATGACTAAGATTCAAAAGGCTGTTAAGAGGCATATTTTTATAAATTGAATAGAAACATAGTTGAACTAACTAAACAAAGAAATATTAGTGGAAAAAAGGATAAGATAAAAATAAATTACGACTGTGGAATTTCCATACTCAGTGAAATCCCTTTGCCCCTGGTCCATTACCATCACAGAAAACGGATTTTAGACACATGATGCTGATGAATTCTTTCTCCAAACTGAAAGGGAGGAAGAAATCATGTTTTCTTCCAGCACCTGAAGCTTATGATCTGCTGCCTACAACGGCTCCAAGAACACATCTTGATTTTGAAGTTCCACCAATGCATAAGCAATGTAAATAGATACTAAAGAGTTTGGATCAGTTGGTCCAGAGGGCTTTCTAATGGCTTTGGTGGTCAGATTTCAAAGGGCAGTGGAGGAAAGCATGCAGATATAGGAATTTCCCTTTTATATGTTCAGTTGACTCTGACAACAGGAGACTACTAAGAGTCAACTGTTTAGGGAAATATGCATCTTAGTGGATGTCACTGCCAGACAGACTTGTTGCAGTCACAAAATTGGAGCTGCAGGGGAGGGATGAAACTGAATGCTTGATGCTGTTTGTCATTTACAAGACTTTATGAATATTTTAACTGCAACAGAGTGGAAGAAGCATTGTATTGGATTGGGCCACTAGACACTTTGCTGGCAAATAAGTAATTAATAGATTATCTGCCAACATAACCCATCTGAAGATACTGAAGCTCACCAAGGAAGATGAAGATGTATGTTGGTGTGAAGCTGCTTTTGAACTAGGAAAAAGTAAATGAAAGCTGAAGTGTAAAGTTCTATCCCTCGTGATGGCACTTGAACCCGTTCTAGAAATTGTGGCTGAAGTTGTTATTTTAGTAGCTATGGTTCTCCTTTATGAGATGTATTTGAAAAAGAAAGGAATGTGCAGGTAAACTTTTTTATTTTTAGCGCCAAAGGTAGAAAGCTATGACTGATAGCACTTCATATAGAAGTTCTGTGTGATTTTCACATCTGTATTTTTCTGATAAAATTCTTTCTTCTAGAATATTGCATTATTTCTGTTTTTTAAATCTCTTCCATGAGTCTTGAATTCAAATATGAAGGGCTTTCAATAAGCAATACTATCCCATAAAGGGTTTGATACAGTCCTTATTTTTTTCTTATAAAAAAAGGAATTTAGAGGCTATACCTGTTTGGGGAATGCTTAGGAATGGAAGCTATTGTTAGTAGTCTTGATGCGAGAAACTTCTGTCAAGAAATTGAGCAAGGAGGAAAACACTATGCATTAAAACAGAATGCACTAATCTTGGCTGCTGAAACTGAGGCATACGTAGATGAGATGAACTGGATGTGCAAGTGTATCGGGTCTAGCTGAGATGAAGTAAATTTTCCTTATAGCAGCACTCATAGGGCTGTGCTTTGTATTGGTAGCTGGAAAGGTGTTGATAGCACACCAGTGTTTTCATAGAATCATAGAATCAAAGAATGGTTTGGGTTGGAAGGGACCTTAAAGATCATCTCGTTCCAACCCCCTGCCATGGGCAGGGACACCCAGTTTACCAGGTTGCTCAAAGCCTTGTCCAACCTGGCCTTGGAAACTTCCAGGGATGGGGCAGCCACAGCTTCTCTGAGCAACCTGTGCCAGGGCCTCACCACCCTCACAGGGAAGAATTTCTTCCTAATATCTAATCCAAACCTACTCTTTCAGTGTTAAGTCATTCCCCCTTGTCCTGTCACTCCATGCCCTTGTAAAAAGTTCCTCTACCGCTATCTTGTAGGAATACCTTCAGGTATTCAAGGGCCGCAATAAGGGCTCCAGGGTGAACAATCCTGATTCTCTCAGCCTTTCTTCATAGAAGAGGTGCTCCAGCCTTCTAATTGTCTTGGTGGCCTCCTCTCGACCAAGAGGTTGATGTCCTTCCTGTGCTGGCTTCATGAGGGGAAAGTCCTGCTTGTAAAATCTGATTTCCTTTAATGACAAGATACCCCGCCTAATTGATCGAGGAAAGCCAGTTGATGGAATCTTTCTGGATTTCAGTAAAGCTTTTGATACTGTCTCTTCCAGGATCCTTCTGGACAAACTGTCCAGCCCACAGCTGGATAAACACATCATATGATGGATGAGAAAGTGGCTCATGGGTCGGGCACAAAGAGTAATAGTGATTGGGGTCACATCAGGCTGGTGACCGCTCACTAGTGTGGTTCCACAGGGCTCCGTCTTAGGGCCAGTGCTCTTCAACATCTTCATAAAGGACTGGGATGCGGGACTCTAAGGCATACTAAGCAAGTTTGTTGACAACACAAAATTGGGACGAGCTGTTGACTCCCTCGAAGGCAGAGAGGCCCTGCAGAGAGATCTCGACAAATGAGAGGGCTGGGCAATCACCAACTATATGAAGTTTAACAAGGGCAAGTGCCAGATTCTGCACCTGGGACAGGGCAACCCTGGTTGTTTGTATAGACTGGGGAACAAGAGGCTGGAGAGCAGCTGCAGAAAGGGACCTGGGGGTCATGATCAATGGCAAGTTGAATATGAATCAGCAGTGGGATGGCAGCCAGGAGGGCCAACCGTGTCCCGGGGGCATCAGGAACAGCATCGCCAGCCGGTCGAGGGAGGGGATTGGCCTGCTCTGCTCTGCACTGGGGCGGCCTCACCTCGAGTCCTGTGTGCAGTTTTGGGCACCACAATATAAGAAGGATATAAAGCTCTTAGAGGGTGTCCAAAAGAGGGCCATGAAGATGGTGAAAGGTCTAGAGGGTGATACCAAAAGGGTTAATTCAATTTTTACTGTGCCTGTGAACTTTTAGCAGAGAAACAAGGCATGCAGGGGCTGTTTTCCAGCAAGGACTGTTGGAAGGTAAGAAGACAACATCTGGCTCAAGAATGCAGTAATAGACAAAACAAAGACTGAATCTGGGAACTTGGGGTGGATTTTATGGTAATGGGTAAATTGTAATATGCATGTAATGATTGTATATAAGCAACACACTTGTAGAATCACGTGTCCGTGTAGGGTTAGGAGTATCCCTCATGCACCTCAGGCCTGAATAAATGATGCCCTCTTTAACATCACATTAGTGTTACGGAATCTTATTCTGATATTTTGGAAATTTGGTGACAGTAATTAGCGACCCAGATGGGACCTCAGCCTTGAGCTTCAGCAGATCTGCAGACGATAGATCTCCAGCCAGCTCCGAGGTGTTCTTGAAGTGGTTTTTGGACTTCTGACTGTCTGAGGCTTGATGCAAGATCCCCAGGTACTTAAAGGCATTTAAATTATTTATCTTGGGGTTATTGACAAGGGGTACAAATGGAGTTACTGGTAAGGGGGTTCGAGTTGCAAAACGGTTCGAGTAAGGGGGTTCACAGGGTTCGAGCCCCTGGGTAAGCTTACCAAAACGGGGGGGGGGAGTTCCCTCCCCTCGGGGTTACCAAAAAGGTATTAGGGGTTCAAGTCCCCTGGGAAAGGTATTAGGGGTTTAGGTCCCTGGTAATATATTGGAGGTTATCCCCAGGTGGTATCATCAAACTGAGCTCGTAGTTTCGCCATCTCGCAGGGCGCTGCCACGATCTTGACTTGGGTAGGGAAAAGAAAAAAAACTAGGTTCAGTTTACAACCAGAGCCTGGCCCTGGCCTCGGCTGGGGTGTGGTGAAGTTTGTTCAATTGCTTTGCATTCTTTGCATTCTTCTTGAACTCTGTGAGAGTGTTTGTGTTAGAGTGGTGTGTTAATTTGAGTTTTCCAGCATATGAACACAGGGACGTCCGTGATATAAATCTGAGAGAGTGTTGAAGTGTGCGTTTGCTGAGGTTTTGGAGTATTATTGGATGTTGTATAAGAAGTCGTGTTTGTGGGTTTGGAACGCCCTCTTGTGTCAGTTTTAGTGATTGCATGTTTGGCAGTCCCCCTTCTCTCCCCATTACAAACCTGGAAACACCATTGCGCCATTCTGAGGTAATAGCTTGGGTACTTGTAATTATTGAATATGGGGGCAGTTTCTTCCAAAACTAAAGTGAGAAATGATATTCCAAATTTTCCATTGAAATGTATATTGAACTACTGGAAAAAGGATGGGAGGAGAGTTGGGTACAGGCTGGTCCAGTGTTGTGGCCAGTGTGTGGACTTGACAGTCGAGTTAGGTGGCTGGGAGGGCAGCGCCTTGGATTGTAGCACTGTTTTACAGCTGATGCTGTCTTGTGTGAGCCTTGTCTACACTGTGTGTGCTCTCGGTGCGTTGTGTCTGTGCTGTGTGTGTCTTTGTCCCTGTGCCTCTATGCACTGTGTCTCCTGTTGTTTTTGTGTACATCGTATGTCTGTGTGTGCGCTGTGTGTGTCTGTGTGTTGGAGGAAGAAAATAAGAAAGTAACTAAAGTATTTGAAACCATCTTCTGCTGGATAATCTATTAGATTCCACAGGAAGTGAGAAAGCAGGAGATGGAAGCAAGAAAGTAGGAAGAGGGTAAGCAGGAAGTGAAAAAGCAGGAAGAGAATGAGCAGGAGACGGGTAAATAAGAGGTGATAGCTATCAAGGAGATAGGAAAGGGAAGAGAGAGAGAGAAAAGAAGTGGGAAAAGGAAAGGGAGGAAAGAGAAAGAAAATGGGAGCTGGAAAGGGAAAGGAGACAAAGATGTAGAGATGCAATGCTAATCTAATTGTGGAACAGGGAGAGGCCCTGCCCAGGGAGGATTGAAGCCGAATCAGTGTGCATATTGTAAAGGTTTTGGACACCAAAGTCCCTGGAGGTTGAAGGGGGTGGAGGTAGCAAAGCTACACCTACATCAAAATTGACAGGAACTGGGGGTGGAACCCCAGCTGAACCCCTGGTTACCATACAGCTGGGGAAAGAGAAAAGAGAAAATTAACTTTTAATAGACACTGGAGCTAAATACGAACCAAGGAAAATTAAGATAAGAAACTGTAAATGTTGTTGGTGCAACAGGGAAAGCAGAAAAATGAACACTCTTTATTAATTTTAAATCTGGCAAGCGATGGATAATCCATCAATTTTTATATATGCCGGAGGGTTTGATTCCTCTTTTGGAAAGAGACCTGTTCTCAGATTATAGTTAAAGATGGAGAAATACAATTATTGGTACATGAGACTAGAAAGACATCGAGGCAAGAACTTTTTTTTGTAGGGAATACCGGAACCAGACAATTCTGGAGGATTACTGGAAACCATACCCAATGAGCTCAGCCTGTAAGCATTACCCTAAAACCTGAATCAAAACCAGGTAAGGCAGAAAAAATGTCCTTTAAAATTAGAAGTTAGAAGGGGAATTGAGAGTTTAATAGAAAATTTCAGGGAATTTGGATTATTGATAGAATGTGAATCAGAATATAATACTCCTATTTTGCCAGTTAACAGAATATCATCAATGGTTTACAGTAATAGATCTAAAGGATGCCTTCTTTTGCATACCTCTGTTATTTATGAACACTCCTATTGTTGGCTTTTGCATGTTTTTAATGATCCCTTAATTGAGCTAAAAGTTATTAAGATGTTTAATGAGTTTAATTGTTAGTGATGTTGAGAAGTTGTTAAAAATGTTTTATCAAATTTGATTGTTACAGGATGAATCTTAAGATCCTAGTTTATGAAGTATCTCTCTGAGAATATGTTTTTAAACAGTTTGAAAAAGTTAATTGTTGAAGACATATCTTAAAACAGTTTTATGAAATTTTATTTTTGAAAGTATGTGAAATAGTGGGCTGCTGGATTGATTCAAGTTATTTGTGTGTTGTTTTAGTTAGTTTTCATGAGTTTTCCTATGTTAGAAAAATTGCCCATTCCCTTTTGAGTATTTCTTTAAGCCCTGATATTAAGGTACAGTAGACCCTCCTGGGGAAGCCCCGGGCTATTTTTAGCAACTGGCAGTTAAGCTGCAGCCCAGCCCCACCCTGGCCTGAATTTTAATTAGGATGATTTCCCACCGAAGGATTCTTCTCCCGACGACAGCAAGCCATTGGAGGACTTGTATGACTTCACTGCAGGACTCCACCAATCCTCCTGGACCTTGTGGGCTGGACTGTAGGCGGTCGGGGGTGGAACCAGGAGACAGTAAAAACCCCTGCATAGCAGCAGGAGCTGCTCCTTGCCCTGGACTAGCCTGGGCAAAGCCCGACACTGAGGTTACTGGCCTATCTCCTCGGAGAGACTTAATTAATTACCCTGTTTCAGACTAGCTGAAGCAGAGCCCAGTGTTGCAAGACTTCGGCCCTGGGTTATCAGCCGGGCAGGCGCTTCAGGTCTCTGATCCTGCGTACCCAGTTTATTTACCTTTTTTGGATTCCGGATTTCATATTTTTTCTTTTTTTTTTCCCTATTTTTTTTTCCTGTTAATAAATTACCTGTTCTTTTAATTAAACAAGAGTTGTCCCTTTATTCCTGACACCTCTCAATAAGCAAAGTCAGAGCATTTTTGCCTTTGAATGGGAAAATCCCCAAACTGGTTGGAAGACACAGCTTACCTGGACTGTATTACCACAAAGACTTAAAATAGTCCAACGACTTTTGGGAATCAATTGGCAAAAAGAATTAGACCTAGAAGAAGGAGAACCCCGTGTTGAGGGTTAGGTTTTTCTTGTTTTTTCTTGTTTTCTTCTTTTTTTTCTTTTTTTTTTTCCTCAGGGAATTTTTTTCTCCCATCTGTTACCTGACAGGGAGATACTGTAAGGAGAGGAGGTTGCCCGGGAGACAAATGGGTGATACTTAAGAAACAAAAGAAATGGCCCCGCACTCCCACATACCACGGTAATGGCTCAGCCAGAGAAACAAGAGTTTGGAAGTCTTGGCTGGGGAGTGAGCTCTCTGGCTGGGGGTTGTTTCGGGAGTTGTGGCGTGATACCGCGAGAGGTATTAGGGCTAGCCGAGGCTTGGCTTGGGGGTGGGGACAGATCCTCAGTATCTCTTCTGCCCAGAATCGAGGACAGGGGTTGTGTGTGGTAGGGAGAGCCGGTGCGTGTTTTTTCTTGAGACAGGGCTAGGTTGTAGCTTACTGCCTGGTCTGCCCTCTTTTCACCATTCCTACTGGCTGCCAGTGGGTGGTATCGACATCGACCGCCCCCGATCGGACCTGCCTGCCTTTCCCCGCTTCCTACCAGCTGCCAGTAAGTGATACCGAAGTCCATTGCTACCCAATCGGATCTGCTAGTCTCTGCTGTTCCTGCCGCAGCTCGGGTAGAGTGCTACATTGTAACTTGCTACCCGGTCAGATCTTCCCATCCCCGCTGTTCCTGTTCCCACCACTGCTCCTGCTCCGAAGCTGCTACTGCAGTCCCGCTCACCACCCGGAGTGGTGCTGGGACTGGCTGCTCACTGTAAGTTTTGCAAGGGGAGCCATCTCCCCTCCTCCCTCTTGCCTGAGCCACCGTTGCCACTTGAGAATTCAATATGCTCACGCCACAGCGCCCCCTGCAGCTGCAAGGGAATCATTGCACCTGCCCCACCAGGGCCCGCCAGCACCCCCTGCCGATTGTGGTCATAACTACACAAAAAAAGGAAATTGCTCAGTGGGTGAGAAAAGACTGTTATTGGGTTTTCTTTTTTTGTTATTGCTGTTTGTCTGTCTCATTATATATATCCTAGTAAAGAACTGTTATTCCTTTTCCCATATCTTTGCCTGAAAGCCCCATAATTTCAAAGTTATAATAATTTGGAGGGAGGGGGTCATCTCTTCCATTCCAGGAAGGTTCCCACCTTCCTTGGCAAACACTTGTCTTTAAAACCAGGACACCCCAAAGGATTGGTCCTGCAGTATGTTGATGACATCTTACTAGCAACTGAAACTAATGAAAATGCATGGAATTGACTATCAGTCTTCTAAATTTCCTAGGCCAAGGAGGCTACAAAGTATCTTGGGCAGAAGCTCAAATCATGAAGCAGCAAGTTACCTACCTAGGGTTTGAAATAATTCTAGGACAGTGAAAATTTGGAACGGACAGAAAAGAGGCCACCTGCCAGGTATCCCAACCTGCAACTGCCCAAGACTTAAGAGCATTCTTGGGAGGGTCTCAAATTAAGGAGGCCCCGGAAGGCCTGAGAGTGAACATGTGATCCTTAACTTAAAGATAGCCCTGATGTCTAACAAAGCCCTTTGAGCTTTTTGTACATGAACAACAGTACCTAGCCCTTGGAGTTCTGGCTCAGAAGGTAGGGGACTTCAAGAGGCCCATGGGGTACTTTTCAAACAACTAGGGATGGCCCATATGCCTGCAAACACCCCGATGTAAGGAGAAGAGCAGCTAACAGACAATTAAGACCTACAAGATGAAGAGCTGACTATGTGGTAGTCACAACAACCAAGGTATTAGAAGCTGCACTACTGCCCACAGACACCTCAGCACAAAGAGCAGAGCTCATAGTGCTACGAAAAGCCCTGGAATTGGCAGCAGGAAAAAGAGTAAACATATGGACCAACTTGAAACATGCTTTTAGCATTGTTCATGCCCATGGAGCCATATGGAAAGAAAGAGGTTTATTAACAGCACAAGGATCTCCAATTAAATATAAACAAGAAATATTGTCCCTCCTCGATGCTATTCAACTGCCCAAAGAAGTGGTCATACTACACTGCAAAGCACACCAACATGGGGATTACCAAATTCATGTAGGAAATAGACTTGCAGATAAAGCCGCACGAGAGGTTGTGCAACAAGGTATCCTGGCATTAATAACTGAGAAAAGTGTTTCACTTCCAGAAGTTAGCCCTGGATATAGTCAAGCAGATTTAAAATCAGCTATTTATCTAAAAGCCCAGAATAAAGAGGGTGGATGGCTAGTAACTCCCAACAATCAAGTCATAGTCCCACCACAACTGATGTTACAAATTGTAAAGGAGAAACACCAGCAAACTCACTGGGGAAGTGATGCTATGGTAACTGGTCTACAGACTCAGATACTCAGTGTCCGTATGACAAAAATTGTCAAGTTTGTTGCAGAGAAATGCCAAATATGTCTCAAAAATAACCCTTTGAATTTAAAAAGACCACCTCCAGGTATCACTAAAAGAGGAAATACTCCTGGAGATTACTGGAAAATTGATTTTTCTGAGCTACCACACCAACAAGGATGCAGGTATCTCCTAGTCTTGGTAGATACCTTTTCCGTGTGGCCAGAAGCTTTCCCCTGCTGTACCAACAAGGCTAGGAAAGCGACCAAGGTACTCCTCAAAGAGATCATATCCAGGTTTGGAGTGCCTATAGGGATGTCATCTGATAGAGGACCTCATTTTATATCTGAAGTGTTACAGCAACTTAGTGAGCAGTTAGGTATTAGTTGGGATTTACATACTCCATGGAGACCGCAATCTAGTGGAAGGGTTGAGTGAATGACTCAAACTTTAAAGAGACAAATTAGTAAAATGTGTCAGGAAATTTCTTTGAAATGGCCACAGGTGTTACCTGTTACGAATTAAAGTGCAACCCCAAACTAACCTGAAGGTGAGCCTGTATGAGTTGATGTTTGGGAGACCATATTCTGTTACAACTTTCCCTGGATCTGAAGAAACAATATTTAATTTCATTGGGGAAATCCTAGAATGAATTAGAAGGTTTATCATTCTCTCAGAACGTCTTACCCTAGACCCCAGTTCATTCATTTCAGCCCAAGGATCAAGTATACATCAGGACCTGGAAATCAGAACCACTTCAGGAGCAGTGGAAAGGACCTTATCTAGTTCCGTTGACTACAAGAACGACAGTGAAAGTGAAAGAACTTAACTCCTGGATTCATTGCATCCGAATTAAGATGACTCTTGACTCAGAGTGAACAGTGGAAAACACCGGATCTCTGTGGCTGAAAAATGTCAAAGATATCTGTAGACGAGTAGTGAAATGTATAGGCTAATGTTTATGAGAATCTTTTTGTCTTTGGGGGGGGAGGGTTGAAGAAAACTTAATATTGACTTTAATTCAAGGGTTTGGTAAGATGCACAATCTGTCCAGCATTACAGCCTGCCTCCCTATCCCTGGTTCAGCAGGGGAACCTATTCCTTGGGGAATTATCCCTATAGATCTGTCAGTGGTAATTCGACATGATAATCTGACTAATGCAATAGCAAAAGCAAACCACCCACTATTTGCATGAGAAAGAAAGATGTAAGTAAGTGATGGGGAGATGGCCTTCTGGAGGATCCAATAGCTTGGAGGCTAAGAAATAATAGAATTATTTTTGGTAAGGAAAAAGGTAAGGAGTGCCCAACAGGGTCCCATAGTCTCAATGAACATTTTGTGGATTTCACTTTAGCAGCCTCAGGAGGAGAAGCAGACAGGTTGTTAGATTTATGTGTTACTAAGAATCACACCCAAAAGGTTTTAGACTTGCCAGAGCCTGGCAAACTCTCCGAAGCAAGCCTCATACCAGGACAAAGCCCTTAGAAGGATGATGGAAATACTTAGGAAAGGTAAAACGGTGTCTGAATTGGGGAATCACACCTATGTATAACCTAAGTGAAAATCAGTCGAAGCATGGAGAAAAAACCATGAAAGTTGGTCCAGCACCATAAGCTGGATGGCCAAATTATTTCTAAATTGCAATAACAAACATTTAGATTGTGTTAAATCTTTGGAAGTTCCTTCTTCAGGTTACAGTTTGAGCTACTTCAGATGGATATTGGACCACTCACCTCACGCTTGAACTGATCACCAGGCAAATTAACCTTAGGTTTATTAACCCTATGTCCAACTTGGAAAAGAAGCCCCATAAAAGCCCAATACTGGAATAAGGTAAAATGAGAGATTGAAGATGAATAGACAGGGCCTTCAGGTTCTACATACTTTGAAGAGGCCCTACAGAGTTTTCTCTTACAAGGAGCTATGGCTTTAGAAAACGGTTCTGTTAGATAATATAACTTGGCAAGTAAGGAAACTATCTAAAGCCACAGAAAGGGGACTTAAAATTATGAATAAGCAAATACAGGCCAATACTAGATTCACATTACAAAACAGACTGGCCTCAGATCTATTGCTGGCCAAAGAACAAGGGCTTTGGGGGTATTTAAAATTGGATAGAGAACACTGTGTGTACACATCCCAAATGTAACAGAAAATTTCCAAAAACAACTTGGAAAATGCGACAAGTTGCTGAAGATAGCAAGGCTATCCAAAAGGCCTCTGAAACTAATTGACTTAATAAAATTCTTCAAGGAATAGGGGGGATGGTCCCTGAAAGGAGGGCTGGCTGGAATACTGGAAACCATCATAATTGTAATTGTAATTGTAATAATTATTGTAGTAATTACTGGTCTTGCTGTTAGTTGTGTTCATAGAATAATCAATCATGATCTTGCTAGAATGTATGCAACTATAGATAGAAATCAAGCTGAAACTTATCAAATGGCCTTACGGAAGTTGAAAAGTTTCAAAAGGGGGTGTCGTGGTTTGACACTGGCCAAATGCCAGGCACCCACGAAAGGCCTGCTCACTCACTCTCCTCTACTCTGCAACTGGACAGAGGAGAGAGAATTTAACAAAGGGTTAATGAGTTGAGATAAGGACTGGGAGAAAACACTTCAAGGGCAAAACAGGCTCTACTTAATGATATAAAGTGGATTTATTGCTAACAAGATCAGAGTAAAAGAATGAGAAGTAAAATAAACCCTTAAAGACACCCTTTTCTTCCCCCAACCCCTCCCTCCTTCCCACCGACGGCACAGGGAGATGAGGTGGGGGTTTTGGTCAGTTCATCACCCAAGATCATCTTTCTGCTGCTCAGGGAGAGGAGTCATTTCCCTGCGGCACTGTGGGGTCCCTCCCACGGGAGACAGTTCTCCTCGAACTCCTCCAGCGCGGGTCCACTCTAACGAGCAGCAGCACTCCCAAAACTGCTGCGGCGTGGGTCACTGCCACAGGGTGCAGTCCTCCAAGGACGGCTGCTCCAGCCTGGAAGCAAGGCCTCTCTCTCCACTGGGACTTCCTCTGGATCACAGTGTCCTGGTATCCACCCGCTCCGGTGTGGGCACCTCCTCCACGGGCTGCGAGTGGACCTCTGCATCCCCCATGGACCCCCATGGGCTGCAGGGGGACAAGCTGCTTCACCATGGTCCTCACCACAGGCTGCAGGGACATCTCGGCTCTGGTGCCTCGAGCACCTCCTCCCCCTCCTTCTGCACTGACCTTGGTGCCTCCATTGTTGTTCCCCTCACATATTCTCACTCCTACTCCTCTCTAGTTGGAAAATTACAGCTGCACCACCAACTTTGTTGTGATTTCTTCTTAAATATGTTATCACAGAGGCGTTACCATCATCTCTAATTGGCCCAGCCTTGGCCAGCGGCATGTCCATCATCAGAGCCATCAGGGATTGGCTCTGCTGGACATGGTGGAAGCTTCTAGCAGCTTCTCACAGAAGCCACCTCTGTGGCGTCCCTGCTACCAAAAACCAGGCCCTGCAAAACCAACACAGGGAGAATTGATACCAAAAGGGTTAATTCAATTTTTACTGTGCCTGTGAACTTTTAGCAGAGAAACAAGGCCTGCAGGGGCTGTTTTCCAGCAAGGACAGTTGGAAGATAAGAAGACAACATCTGGCTCAAGAATGCAGTAATAGACAAAACAAAGACTCAATCTGGGAACTTGGGGTGGGTTTTATGGTAATGGGTAAATTGTAATATGCATGTTGTGGTTGCTGAAAAGCTGTCAGCAGAGAGATTTTCTAACTTTCCCAGCATTTTCATGAGACTTCTCTCTGTCTCTCTTTTCCCAAACTACTGTAAACAATCCTAGGAGCTTTTGTAAATTAACTAAGTTTTGACTAAGTTCTGTGCAGCTGCGCTTTATCATTCTTACTTAGATAAATGTTTTGGAATAAGTGTTGTTAGAATTAACCAATGAACTTGGTAGGTAGCTGACCAAGGGTCCAATAGACTCTTGACACTTCTGTAAACTTCAAGCGAGTTAAGGGATATAAGCCTCTGTATAATCATAATTAATTAATTAAAGACTGGCATCGCTTCATTCTCTCTGGACTTTATGTCGTATTCCTTCGGGCTACAGTGACAGCATGTAATGATTGTATATAAGCAATACACTTGTAGAATCATCTGTCCGTGTAGGGTTAGGAGTATCCCTCATGCACCTCAGGCCTGAATAAATGATGCCCTCTTTAACACCACATTAGTGTTAAGGAGTCTTATTTCGATATTTCGGAGATCTGGTGACAGGGGGAAGCCATATGAGGAGCGGCTGAGGTCACATGGCTTGTTCAGCCTAGAGAAGAACAGACTGAGGGGAGACCTCATCACAGTCTACAGCTTCCTTATGAGGGGGAGCAGAGGGGCAGGCACCGATCTCTTCTCTCTAGTGCCCAGTGATAGGACCTGAGGGAATGGCATGCAGGTGAGTCAGGGGAGGTTTAGGCTGGATATTAGGAAAAGGTTCTTCACCCAGAGGGTGGTCAGGCACTAGAACAGGCACCCCAGGGCAATGCTCACAGCACCAAGCCTAGCAGAATTCAAGAAGTGCTTGGACAATGTTCTCAGGCAGATGGTGGGATTCTTAGGGCTGTCCTGTGCAGGACCAGGAGTTCAACTTTGATGATCCTTGTGGGTCCCTTCCAACTCAAGATATTCTATGGTTCTATGATCTTTAAGGTCCCTTCCAACCCAAAACATTCCATGATTCTATGACTGGAAAAAGGGAAACATTGTACCCATCTTCAAAAAGAGTACAAAGGAGGACCCTGGGAACTACCAGCCTGTCAGCCTCACCTCTGTGCCTGGGAAGCTCATGGAACAGATACTCCTAGGAGCTCTGCTAAGGCACATGGAGGACAGGGAGATGACTTGAGGCAGCCAGGACAGCTTCACAAAGGGCAAGTCCTACCTGGCCAACCGAGTGGCCTTCTACAATAGAGTGACTACATCACTGGACAAGGGAAGAGCTACAGACATCATCAAGCTGCACTTCTGTAAGGCCTTTGACACGGTTGTGGAGGACCAGACATAAGCATGTTTTGTCTCAAACATTATGACTGTTATGACAGGAAAGATATGATCAGAAGAGAGGATCCCATGGAGGTGGGACAGTGTGTTCTGAGCAAACTTCCTGCTCCACCTTGAGACTCATGCTCATTCCTTCCCCTCAACTCACTTCCTGGAGAAGAGCCGAAAGGGCTGGCTGTGCATGTGTGAACAAAACAGTGTGAAAAATCTAGTTTACATAAGAGGCTGCACCAGGTTAACTATAAAAGGAAGTGGATTGGGCCCTCTCTCTCTCTTTTTCCTCTTTCATTGTTTACCCCAGCTCCAGACCATCCATGCAGCAGGACCAGTGCGGGATCTAAGGACTGGTGATATTCTTTGTTCTCTCTGCCTTTTCTGTCTACTTCTCTCCTCCCTTGCTTTGCCTGGGCAAAGCACAGCTATATTCTACCCTGTACTCCATACTGAACTTTGTTGTGGAAGTGAGGAGTTTGTGGAAGTGTGCTGTGGCTTGTGAGTCAGCACCTTTGAGGAGTTTGTTGTGGGACTTGAGAACTTATTGAAGTGCACTGTACAAAATTAAGGGCTTGTTAGCCAACACTTTTTGTGGGAGTATATTGTAAGAATTTAAAGGCTTGTTAGCCAACACTTTTGAGTCTAAACATTGGCTGGTTGCTGGAGTTATGGCCACTGTACAATAAAACCATTAGAGTTCCCTGACGTGTCTGGTGTCTTTGTTCAGACTGACAAGAATTTATAATGAACATCAAGCCCCCAACCAATGGGTTGTGACAATGGTCCCCCACAACATACTTCTCTATAAATTATAGAGAGAAGGATTTTATGAGTGGACAATGAATTGGTTGGATGGACTATTCAGAGGATAGTAGTTAATGACTGTCCCCATGGACATCAGTGACCAGTGGTGTCCCTCAGGGGTTCGTATTGGGACCAGTGCTTTTTGATACCTCCATTAATCACATAGACTAAGGGATTGAGGGCACCCTCAGTAAGTTTGCAGATGACATCAAGCTGAGTGGTGCAGTGGACACTCCTGAAAGATGGGATCACATTCAAGGGACTGGACAAGCTCAAGAAGTTGCCCATGGGAACCTCACGAGGTTCAACAAAGCCAAGTGCAACATGCTGCACCTGGGTCAGGGCAACCCTCAGTATCAGTCCGGGCTGGGGGATGAACAGATCAAGAGCAGCCCTGCTGAGAAGGACTTGGGGGTACTGGTGGATGAGAGACTGGACGTGAACCAGCAATGCGCACTTGCATCCCAGAAAGCCAATCATATCATGGGCTGCATCAAAAGCAGCATGGCCAGCAGGTCAATGGAGGGGATTCTGCCCTGCTACTCCACTCTTGTGAGACCCCACCCAGATTATTGTGTCCAGCTCTGGAGTCCTCAGCACAGGAAGGACATAGGCCTGTTGGAGCCAGTCCAGAGGAGGGCCACAAAAATGATCAGAGGCATGGATCACCTCTGCTATGAGGAAAGGCTGAGAGTTGGAGTTGTTTAGCCTGGAAAAGACAAGGCTTCAGGGAGACCTTATTGCAGACTTTCAGTATTTATAGGGGGCTTCTAAGAAAGATGAGGACAGACTTTTTAGGAGGACCTGTTGCAATAGAACAAGGGGGAATGGTTTTAAACTAAAAGAGAGTAGATTCAGGCTAGATATAAGGAAGAATTTTTTTATGATGAGGGTGGTGAAACACTGGAGCAGGTTGCCCATGAGAGGTGGCAGATGCCCCGTGTAGGAGACCAGAGGAATTGTTGACTGGCTCAAAACAGCCAGGTGGGAAAGTGGTGGGGGAACAGCACGAGCTCTGCATAGGTGGTGCGGCCAGTGCTCCCTCCCCCCCTGTGGATGCTGAAAAGCTTTCAGCAGAGAAATTCTCTAGTATTTTGCATCCTGTGAGAAGCTGTCCTTTCTCACAGAAGCTATGAAAAACAACGATGCTGTTTCTCTAACGCAACTTCTTATCGTGCACCTGTGAACTTGTTATTATACTGAATGTACAAATATTTGGAATAAGGCATTGTAACACCTTAGCCAATCACCCTGAGAGGTGGATGGCCAAAGGACCAATGACCTTATGACATTCAAGCACATTAAGGTATAAAACAGCTCTTTATATTAATAAATAAATCCACTTTTCACCGACTCTTGGATCATGCTTATGTCGTGATTTGGCTCTGACCCCGATACAACTGCGATATCCCCCCCCCGCCTTCCCTTGAGCCTTCTCGCACTCCACTGCACAGGGCATGCACATTTGAGAAGTCAGTCGTGGTCAGCACTGGAATGGGGACAGCCAGGCACATGGGAAAATGACACCAGGAACATTCTGGCACTGTGTAAAGCGCAGGCGTGAGACTTTGGCATTGAAATTAGCATAGGCTCTCCCAGGGGAGGGCCCAAGAGAACCAGAACTGATAAAAGGATGGCGAGGTGTCTGCCATGTGGTGCACTCCGCTACCCTGGATTTAAAAGCTGCTGAGGCCACACTGGATCTTATGGTGGTGGCTGTCTACCCTCTCTTTCCTTTTTTCTTTCTCTTTTTCTTCTCCAACCTCCTTCTTCTCGAAATATATTGTAAGCTGGACCAATAAAAACTAGTCAATGCCTTGCTAAGTGCCCTTATTCTGTCTGGATGCTCTAAGTGATAAGGACAGTAGAACAGAACAGCATTTTTACTTACTTGATAAGGATAGCAGAACAGAACAACATTTTACTCTTATCAAGGACAGTAGAACAGAACAGCACAGCCTTGGAAAAATAGATAAAGGATGCAACTTAGGCAAACAGAAGTCATGCAAAACACAAGCAGGATGCCAGCTCAGCTCTGCAAGGCTAACAAAGTAGAAGTTAGGCAAAATGATGATATTGAGCTTACTCAAAAGCAGGGGTTGAGGAACAGCCACCTAAAAAGGACACTGAATGTTGAAGACAGACCCCAAAGAACCATATAAGGACTTCTGATAAGGGGTGTGACTATGTAAAATAAAGTCAAGGAAGTGGAGATAGCTAATGAATATGTAATCAGTGTGTATGATAAAAACTCTGTTCACCTGAATCTTGGGGCACTCAATTAGAGGAAATATCCTCTGAGTGACCAGTATACTGTAATAAAGAATGCCTGCTTTCTAATACTCAAAACTGTATTAGAAAATTTCTATCTGGCTGGTTTGCCAAGTGCCTTAAAGTTTGTGAGTAAAAGTTGTTTGTTATTGAATCTCCAGAGAATTTTGTTGTTTCTCCTGCGCACCATCCAGAGTATATCCAACTACCTTCCCCTAAACCCACCAAGCAGGATGGGGCATTTACATCCCATCCCTGGAAACATTCAAAGTCAGGTTGAATGGAGCTGTCATCTATCTCACCATTGCAGGACGGGTTGGACTAGATGACCTTTAAAGGTCCCTTCCAACTCAAAGTATTGTATGATTTTATATCATACAAACATATACACCTATTTGGATTTTAATTACCCACGTCTCAAAATGTAATTAATTTCCATTTAATTTGAGAAGGCGTAGTACACCACAGTTGTAGACATGCTCTCTCTTCTTACACTAAAATAACAGAATTTATTGTTTAGAGGTTAATGGGAATTGTTACTTGGAATCTATGTATGTCTAAGATTATTATCTTCTCAGTATTTTATTATTTGGCTTGTGTGACAACTTGGACATTTTCTTTTTAATACACCTGACAGGTCTATTCCATCTTGTCTATTTTTATCATATGATTAAAATTATATAGATGGAAAAATGAAGTTATAAAAGACCTAAAGCATATTAAAATATCATACAGCTATGCCCTACGTCAGAATCATGCACACTCCTATATGCCAAACTGAATTTTGGTGTAATTACTCTTTGCAATCCACCCCTGACTGAGGTTACACCACTTCCCTTTTGTCAGAGACTGAGATATTATGGTTTATGGCTTAAACATTTTTATGAAAGACCTTTGCCTTTTATAACAAAATTGTATAACGAAGCTGCACCAACAAAGCTGCACCAAAGACCACCACACCCCGAATGGGCCCCCTGGGCTGAGGCACTGAACTGTGAGTTAATTCGAGATAAGATAAAGTGATGCTATTGTTCAAAGCATCTCAGGTCGGGGAAGGAATGGATAAGGCTGGGAGAGCATTCACAGAAGAGCCAAGCCCAGCAGCTTCGAGGTGGAGGCCATAGCGCTCAGGTTTATCTGCTGCCAGGCTTCCACAGACTTCCCCCCCCCACCAAGGGGGGAGGAGGAGGAGGGTTTTGGGTGTGTGGCGTAACCTCTGGTCAGAGGCAGTGAACGCTCATCCTCCGTTACACAAATTGGCTCAGCTGCGAAACCCCACCCCGGGAAAGCCGCATCCACAGCACATTCATGGGAGGGGCAGCTGAGGGGGTGTCACAATCCATCAAAGACCTCCAAAGTGCCCCCAGACTCATTGCTGAGGCCTTGCACCAGAGCACTGCACATAATGCAAAATGATGCAACTGATCCAGTCTTGAAAGAGACAGTGTCAAACTTGCCCCCTCAGGGGAGGTACCTGGGCATTCTCACCTGGCCCAAGCATATATTAATCCATTGAATTCTCTGTCTTTTGGCAGGAGGACCCTCACCCCCAAGAAGACCAGATGGAGGGGAGCAACGAGATGTCGTTGGGACCCACAGAGGGGTGATATGTTTCTACTTAATCTGTCTCTGTCACTCTCTCTGTCCCCCCTCCCACCTTTTTATTCTACTTCTTTCTTTCTTTCTTTCTCTTTCTTCCTCTTTCATTTATTGTTAAAGAAAAAATATCAATTTTTTGGTATCAACATTTAACCTTGTTGGGGGTTAGGTTTTTTCAGAGAATTTCTTCCCATTTCTTGTCAGGGAGATGGTCAGTAGATAGCGATCAAGAGACAAAAGAGGTAGCCGAGTGCCTTGACATACCATTAAAATGGTTCTGGGGGAGGAGGGGGGGAACGAGGTTGTTTTGGCAGTTTCTTAACTGGGAGTAGCCAGTTCTTGCCCAGCTTGGAGGGGAGACGGTTGTGGTGTTTGGTGCTGGACTTCTCCTGCCCAGAGGGCTCGGCGCTGCTGTGGAGTTCTCCTGGCTGCCTATTGGTAAGCCTGCTGCTTGCAGGAGCAGACGGTGGACTGGGACTTTTTCAGCACCCGCCCTCGCCAGGAGAGATCCTCGCCATCTGTGTGGGTGTTTCAGGGAAAAACCGGGCCCCCACCTCCTCCCTCTCTCCAGAGAGAGCACCTCCCAGCTGCTGACTGGAACCTCGACTGCTGCCATTGCCAGTATACTGCACCAGACACGTGAGAGCCCGGGGAAAACCGAAACCCCCCTCCACCTTCTCTCTCTCCCCCCGAGGCCACCATTACTCCCTGGGGAGGCTCAGGGCTCGCATGGGCGCCCTCTGAAGCCGCGGGGGAGTCACCGCAGCCCCTCTGCCTCACACGAGCCAACAGCGCCCCCTGACGGTTGTGGTCATAACTACACCAAGGGGAAATTGCTTAATGGATGAGAAAAGGCTGTTATTGGGTTTTCTTTTTTGTTGTTGCTGTTGTTGTTTTTCTGTATTGTGTTATATATATTCTAATAAAGAACTGTGATTCCTTTTTCCATATCTTTGCCTGGAAGCCCCATAATTTCAAAGTTATAATAACTTGGAAGGGAGGGGGTCATCTTTCCATTCCAGGAAGGTTTCTGCCTTCCTTGGCAGACATGTCTTTTAAATCAGGACAAACCTCATTTGGTTTTTATCTTGTTCGGGGAATATTCGAACCTAAGTTTGTTCCGCTTTATTCACAGAGAGTTCTCTTTGCTCCTCTGTGATTAGACTGGATTGTAACACCTTTGTAGGATAGTTTTGTTTCCCACAATTAGAAAGGTCTCCTAAAATCTATTTAAATTCTTGTTTGTTGTTAACAAAGCTAGTTTCTTATTGTCTCTCCCATGATGACAATAGAGAACATTTGATCACTCCTCCTATATACAAACAGCTTTATTTTTTGAAGAACAGTTATTATGTCCTTGCCTTCTGTCTTTTTTCCAGACTAGACAAATCCAATTCCTTCAATCTTTCCCTAGGGAAAGCATTTACTAAATCTCTTATCATTCCTCTTCTTCACCTTCAGGGTAAAAGACAGGATATGACAGAAGTTTAACAAGCATTTAGGGTAATGCTGAATAGGAATTTTCAACAAGACACAACAGTCTTATCAAATATTGACTTAACTGCAAAAGACTGATGTTTTAGAACAGGCTAGCCAATTGTATCAGTACTCAACCACAAAAAAACCCCAAAACATCAAAAGCAGCATTATTTCTAGCCAGCAGTGCTCCTTCCTTTTGCCACAATATATAGAAAAGACTTGTGTTTTGGCAGCAACGTAAGGTTCACATGGAAGTCAGTCTCCAAAGCATTAAAGTTTCCACAACACAGAAGGGCCGATGACATACCTGAGGGATACTGCATTAGGTCCATAGATCTGTCTCACCGCTGTCAAATCAGCTTCCAGCTGTGGGTGCTTGTGAAGTTCTCCATCATAGCTAACCTACCGGAAAAAAATATTCTAGTTCTAATTTATTTCATTACTGGCACCTAATCTAGGCTCTTGAAAGTTCCCCCTGCAAAATATGCTGCATAGATTCCTTAGTGCCATGCTCAGAAAGGACATTGTGTTGATAAGCTGAAGCACTGAGGTGGTCTCACTCCCTAAACAATGCCATTTGCCAAGCAAGCACTTCTGCATCAAAATTCCAGTCATGCTTCTCTTTGTGGGAAGAGAAGCTGCAAAGGACTCACCCCTCTGTTCTCTCTTGTCCTGGGCCACTTGTGATTTTTAAAACTGGTAAGTAGGAGAAGAACCAGATCTCCCCAGTCATAGCATCCCACTCCAACCACTATAGGACAAAGGTTTGCTCCCTCTTGCTTATTGTCAAACTCTCATACATTAGACAAAGAATAGCTTGGGCTCAGCATGAAAAACACTATATATATAGTATATACCAAGTGTCTCAGCATCTAAGTTACATTTTCAATATACTCATTGGATGTATTCGACTATTATATCTCCCAATGCAATTATATCAGATCAAAAAGAAAAATAATTAAAGAACACTTTCCCATTTTAATCATTTTACCAGAGAAGGTGTAAAGAAACATGGTTAGACACCATTCCTGCTTTTTAAAACTCTGCATGGAAAGTGGAAACAGTTATACTAGTGCTTATACTATAAAGAAAAATTGTGAGCTGGTTTGGTTGGGCTGTGTGAAGACAAAATAATTAATATCTTCCTACCTTCTACAAGGACCAAAATACCTTTTTAGGCTTGTAACAATCTATTAAAAGTCTATTACTATTTTCTCTTTAAGCAATATGCTCCTGATTGTGTGAGCCTAATTCTACTTCTTTACACCAATTAGAATGACCATAATTCCACAGAAGTTGATTATGTCCCTAGATTTGGACAGATTCAGAAATGAGAGTAGGATTTGGCTTGTACACTTGATAAATGTGAAAATTAGCAAAGAATAATTTGATTAGACTTAGAATTCTTCAAATATAAGGCACAGAATTCATCAGCAAAGCATGGGCATGTATTTATTAGATACCAACAATATTCATGTCCAGAAGGGTATAAGCCAAGTATCCCTGCCTTGTTTGGGCAAGTATGTCAAAATAATTTCCCAAGTAGCAGAGCACAGGAAGAAAACTTTTATTGTATATTTTTTTACACTTAAGGCAGGAGCAAACCAATCCTTTTTACATTCTCATTACTCAAAGATGAATTCTTTAGAGATGCATCAATAATTACTGTCCGGCTTCCAATGAGAGCACAGCAATCATTTCACAAATAGTAGCTGTGGCTGACCCATCACCTTTGTTGGTCCTAAACGACATTTTTTAAGCAGTCTTCTGTATCAATAGTAGTAAAATCCAAAAGGAACACTATGCATAACACAGAACTGCTCAACATAATTCTTTCTCCAATCTATTTTCTGATGGTAAGAAGTTAAGAACTCAAAAAGGAAACAAAGCAGTGTTCTGGCAAATTTTAAGATCAAACTGTGGTATTTTCCATCCCTGAATTACTGTCACAGACATGTTGATGTACACAGAGGTGACTGCCAGACTTTTGTATATCTGCATTTGCAAGTATGTCCTGTAACTGAAGCACAAGAGGGGGAAGAGAGCCACAGGCAGCAGTATTACTGTTTCAGTCTCCTGTTCTCATTTGCAAATGTAGAAGATAGAGATTCAAAGTAAGAATTAACAATGAGTCTCAGAAAAAGTGAATAAAAAAGCTAAAAAAATCTGATAACTTTGCTGTGTCAAAGGGTCTGTGTTTAGAAAGTCTCAGCTGTGAGGCCCCTCCTGTGCAAATCATTTGTCCATCAAATGCCATTTTCTATTTTCCATGGTCCTTGTTTCAGTCATCAGTTGCTCTGCTGTATTTCCAGATGTAACCCCTTAGAAATGTTAGAATTATCTCTGACCTCCACCTTTTCCAAGTATATTGCACCCAATTGCACTCTTATCTATTCCCTCTAGTTGCTAAAGTCAATATTTTTGTCCCCTTTCTCTGTGGGCACAGCACATACTTGTCTCAAATGAAGCAGCTTACCTTACTGATTCCCCACATATACAGTCAACTGCTTTGTTTTTCCAATACATCTGGTGCTCACTTAATAACTCTTACAATCAATTTCTTTGAAAAAGGACTTCTCTTTATCTCTCAAGGAACTTTGCTCATTATCTGATTCCCTATTTACTTCCTAAGTCCTCACTCTTTTTTTAAATTTTTATTTACATTTTTGTCTTTTTTGACCATGAAATTTTAAATTAAAACTTTCCTTTTCTGTCTCATTAAATATATTTTCTGTAATGTCTTTGGGGGGTTTTTTGTTTGTTTGTTTTCCTTTTTTTGCTTTTTGAGTATTCCATACTCAAGACATTTAGAGTCATCTGATATTTTATTTTTATTGCTGATTTAATTGCAATTTTATTGGGGTTTTTTGCCAGTTATCATTCCTTCAATTAAATGTATTACCTTAAAAAAGACAATGCAATATAATGTAATTTTCACTTCTAAATTCTTAACTAAATTCTATCCAGTATTTCCTATTACACAGCTCTTTGATACCTTGCAAAATGATTTACTTGTCTCTGTATTCATATCTCATAGGCAGTGTTAATATTTATTCATTCATTTGGGTACCGGCAGACATCCTTTACTAAATGTATTTGCACTGGTTCAAGAAGTAAGCATTTCCAGATATTTTCTGTCTTTTCCTTCACCTTAAGGTTACTGCCCTTTCTGCAGAGTTGAAAAATGGAGCCAGTACATACAACTCATCACTACAGGGCAAAATCATATTTTTCCTGTCAAGCAGCTTAAAAGAAGACACCTGCAGTCATTTCTAAAGTGAACATGAGTCAATATCCCATGTTAGTTATTTCTTACACTGAAAACACAATCTTTCAGTCCATTTCAATATCCCTTTTAATAGCTTTTTAAGGACTTTTTTTAAATAAAGCACTTCAATGTGTATTTTGTGTTCAAACCCCATGATGCTGGTGGCTCTACAAGAGAAGAGACTTGGTGATGTCCTGCTCAATGGCATCCCACACTTTCTGCACTGACCCAACCAGCTGGCACTGCTGGCATACTCCTTTAGCCTCGGCTCTACATACCCAGGGCAGGGATGGCTTCAGCCTCAAGGCTGAGGCAGTGATAACTTTCATAAAGAGTGACTGTAATTCATTAAAATGCTCATTAAAATAAAAAATTTTAACAACATAAGTGAGGAATGATTCCTTTGGGGCAATGTACTAAAAAGACACAAATCTGAATAAAGAGACGAGCAGCATGAAGTGCTCCATTGACATTGCAAAAGGAAAAGGTATGAAGAAATTTTATTTTCCAATACAAAGGAGAATGTAATAATAATTAATTCTGTTGAGGGAAAAAGAAGTAAAGACACAGAGCAGTATATTAATCTAAAAATATGCATCATTTTTCAAGGTGGATTTAACTGTAGAGCTCAGAAAAAGAATGGACTACTGCCTAGATCAAAATTGCTTTGTAATAAGCTTTTTACCATTAAATTCCAGTGCTCTTGACTTTATAAAATGGCAATCCTCCAGAAGGAAACAGATTTGGATCCAGCCTGACTTCCCTATTGTATCAATAATGGGATGTGTGGAGTGTTCAATCTCAAACTACAACAGGATGTGCTATAAAGAGTGAATATTTATTTCCTATAAGCAAGCAACTGGATTCTGTTTTCAAACATCCTGAAGAGAACTTGGTTTTTCTATTCTTACAGTCTTACAAATATAAACAAACAGATTTTATTTTAAATTTTATATAATTATACAGTATAAAATATTCAATATTTCTACTATAAAATACTACATGTATGTATATACATGGCATTCTCTTCTATGTTGAATAAATGTAATAAATGATTATCATAAATTATTAATGGAATGAACCAGAGGCTTTCAAATATTAATTTCTTGAAACTTGTACAAAAATATCCTCCATTACCTGTCCTCCATAATAAAATTCCTCAGAATCATTATCTCCTTCAGAGTCTTCTTCAGCTGTGGTGTTGTGCTGTGACTCCTTAATGGAAAAGGAAAGTTAACAATGATACAAGTGATGTCTAGCATTTATATTTCTAACTATAGTAATTATGTTTTTACAAATAAGCTCTAAACACCCTTTATTAAGAGATCTTAGACAAAACAAGCACCCACTAACTAGGTACATAAAAATACCCTGAATATATGTTGGAGAAATAAATACTTTGTCTGGGTACAGACACGGTGTGGTATTTTATGGAACTGGAGAATTCAGTAGACTATGCAGGGATACTTCACTCTGTGCTTCTACAAAAAGCATAATTTACCCACCAAGAAAGGTTGGTGTTTCAGTGACCTAAAAAAAAATTACTTTATTCTGCAAATAATTTCTAATATTTTAAGGAAATAATTTAAGCCTGAGCATGGGATCTCTTAAGTTCCTTTCTATGAAAAAATCCCTGGCACACTGCTGCTTAATCATTAGTAAATATAACTGATTATGCTACAGAGTGCAACTCGGCGTGAGTTGAAGTGTTATATTCTGCTTCCTACCAATGGAACCTTTACTTATAATTATGCAAGTTCTTAAAGATATTAATTCTTGTTTTCCACAGTCTATTTATTATTTCTAGGCCCTATGCTGACAAGGATCCCATAAAGATTGCCTGACAAAAACATAATTCTTTGCCTCAACCTGAAAATTATATATTTATTGCATATTTTTTATTTATGTCATGCACAGAACCGCCATAATAGAAGTCAGATGTATGAATCAAAGACTAAAAGTTACCCCTAAATCCCATATATTCATAAATTACAAATATACTCTTATCAGCAATTTCATGGTAATTTTCTAAGACAAGGCATAAAAATAATTTCTGCTTCTACTTCACTGAAAAGAAAAAAAGTCATTTCAGTCTTTTTTCTATAATAAGCTTAACTCAAGGGGAAGTCTGTTAAAAGAGAACTTAACAAAAAATTCAACGCAAAGATAAACTCTCACACTACAATAGTGACAAACCCATCCTATCCTAACCAAAATCTCTAATTGTTTAGAAAACAGAAATGGTCAGTCTTTTATTTAAAAGCTTTTTCAGTACTTTAATACTTAAGTACCTCATTCAACCATAAATAAATAAATAAATAAAATCTCAAACTCTGTCCCATAGAAGCTAACTGTATCTCAGGCTTTTAATCAAAAGGGTGAATTCTTACTCTGGTTGAATTTCTAATGTTTACAGAGCACTGAATACAATTATGAGGCAGCCAAAGCAAAATATTTCCAGCACAGCTTTTTGCATCAAATCAGGTTTAATCCAGAAAAAAACTCAACCATACCCATTATCATATCTGAACATGCTTACCCACCTTTTCCAGGATCAAATACAGATCAGAGCCTAAAAGGCATTAGTGAAGAAACAAATATTCCAGACAAAGAAACCACCCTTACCAAAGGAAGTCTTTGGGTCAAGCACTTGAGTTCTTGACAACAGTGCTCAATTTCTTCCTTGGAGTGGGAGCCTATGTGGTACTTTCTTTGAGCCTATAACACTGTCAACCCCTGTATACCTTAGATTAGTGTGACTTCTTTCTTAACATCTCAGTGAGACTGGTCAGGGACCCATGCCAGAGGTACAGCACAAATATAACCATGACTGGAAGGCCTTAATACTCCAGGCACTACTTATGGTGAATAGTATCATGCAGAGGTCCACAGACTCCAGTGGGACTGTGGCCACACAAAGAAGCAGTGAGCTAATAAATGGGATGTGGTCCTATGTGCAAGACTAGGTTAAAAGGAAATGGCATCATGATCTACTTCGGGAGAGCTGTATTTGTAGGGCAGACAGGGTCTATGCCACTGCTGAACAAAAAAACTGAAATAAATGTCAAAACCATATCTCCTAGGATGGGAGCATCCCTAACCCAACTAAGTGATTCACTGCTTAATCCATGTATGAAACCCAGAGAATTTCTCTCACCTTATAAAATGTGTAAGCCTACAGTTTAGGTAAGCATAGATTTGACAGGAAATCTATGGGAAATATTAATATTTTATTATTTGCTGTTGTTTCTTAAAATAACTTGTTAAGATACACATACAAGAGATACATACCTCTTCATTCTCCCTCTGTAATTTTGATTTTAAGGATAAGCAATAGTTGACATCACTGGTTTTTCTTAATTCTTTAAAAGAAATGGGAAAAATGGGAAGATATGTGAGGAATGTGAAATAATTCTGCATATGCAGACTTGAAATACTTGGAGTAGTTGAGCGAATAAGGAACAAAAAGTTACAGGTATGAAAAGCACCAAAGAGTTTACAATACAACAGTCTAAAATTAAGAAGCCCCAACATCTCAGAAGACTCATATCTTAAACTGTGAAATGAAACTCAGCTGGTACATCTAGATTTGTTTTTCTCAATCTGTAATTTAAACTTCGGTGTCATTCATTAATTTTGTATACTTTACAAAATAGCAAAATATCAAAATCCCTCAGCAAAATTAAATTAGATCATCTATATAAAATATAGGGGTTTATTCTATTTTAAATGACAGGCTTTATTTCTTTTTCAATTACAGAAATATTTGGAAGTAAAATTTATATTAAACTTCTGACTATAATGGTCAGCTTTTGTTTGGGTGCCACTCCACTGACTTCAATAAAATTATTTTATATTTACATCAGTATAAATGAGATCAGATACTGAAGATCATATTGGTTTTCTAGCAGAATTCAAAGTAATTCTGTGTTACACAAAAAAAAACCCCTAAAGTATTGTAATAATAATAAAAAGTCTGCAAATTTAAGTGTTCCTATCTGAAGAATTGCCAGAATTAAGACTGCTCCATGCAATTTCTCCTGCAGCCTGAAATCGTCAGGGAATTTGGCTGATAAAATATAAAAAATCTCTATGGAATATGCACAAATCTTGATTATATAGCGTATAAATGGGCCTAGATGTCTGAAAATCATGCCCTTTCATGTATCAAATACTTTTTGAAAGTATGGAAAGAATTTCAAATTAAGAAGTTCCCAAAACTACTAGGAAATTTTTTTTCTATAGTCTCATTCAGTGAAACAGCTGAACCATTTTGTTTAAAATTTCCTGAAGTAATTCACCAGAGGCAATGGTAGTTATAGACTGTTTCATCCCCAATGGTGAAGATTTAGTGAAGTTTTAGGCAAGTGAGCATGAAAATTTATAATTAGAAAGCGCTAAGCACCTCTAACTGTATTCAAGGAGAATTGCTTTAGCACAGACTGCAAGACATTAAAAGAATAGAATATATTCTGCCTATAGAATCGTTTTGATCCCCAAAAGAAATACTTTCATTTCTTCTATTCTGAAATGTAGGACAATTTACTATGGCAAGCCTGCAAGAAAACAGAAAACTGTACAGGCATTAACATATCTCCCTTTAAGTACAGGCAATGCTTCATCTTTCCTTACAAAATATGAACTTGATAAAACACTTGGGACATGAGATTACCTGTAGCGATTTGGTGGAAAATTACTGGAATTGGCTCTGTTGTAACTAACACATCTTCATCATTATCAGAACTGGAAACATAAGTGTTATCTACAAAAGAAAAACACCTTGCATGGTGAAGTCCAATAGTGCTCTGACAGCCCCTTCCAACAATGCCCATCTCATCTTTGTACCATAAGGAACCACTTCCCATGTGGTTAGGGAAGCCCAGCACTATGATCCTCCCAGTGTGTTTTTTTCTGCTGAGATTGCTAATGAAAAGAAAAATACCAAAAGGATGGAAGATTTGGACCCAAATTTTATAAAAGCAAATCCCTGGAGTCCAATATCATGGCTTTCAGGAATCACACCAAGCACTGCTCTGAACTGTCCCACAAGGCTTATGGGGGTTTGAGTTAACCTTTTCCAAAATGAAGACTTGTTCTATGATTCTTTTTGTCATGCCTGACACTAAAACCCAAGCTAGGTCTGGTGTGCAGAGTAAAGAGTGCATTCAGAGCTGGATGTTAACAGCCCATTTTGCAAAATACATGTGTGTCATTTTACCTCCACATAAAGGATGTTTGAAGTATCTTCTAATCAGTGGATAACCTTTATTGTGCCTAATTCAAGCAAAAAAACCAAAAACCACTTTCCTCTCACTTAATAAAAACATTAGGTATAGATATGAATATAGAAAGTCTATTCCAAACTTTCTTACAAAATACAGAGATTAGGCTGTGATTTTTTTCTTTTTCTTCTCAGCCAAATGTTTAGTAACAAGAAACAAGGAGCATCGAGTTTTTATGTAGCATATGCAGAAGCTTATTTTGCATTAATTGTTGAACTGCCTATGAAAGCAATAAGATTTTGTTTTCTACTGATCTGGGCTGGATTGAAATGTATGCTCTAAAGCAGAAAGGCTGACAATTAAGATAATTGCAGATAAAAAGAAAAAGGACTTGATGTCTCATAATTTTGAATGGTCCACTCCCACATCAGGAGAGTGCGTGAACTCACACAATTTTAAGTATATTGCTGCAATCTCAAAGCCTTTGACCACAATGCTTCCAGCGAAATGTTAAAAATGTTAACATTAATTGACCAGTAAATTCAGCAATATTACTTATATTACATTGCTTCTTAGAAGCCTGTATCAAGAGAAAACCCATATCAAGTCAGTCATGGCGCTGCCACCCCTTTCTCGCACAGGTGTGCCACACTGCTTTTACAGACTAGCAGCTGCACTGCCACAGACAGACAGGCATGTGGGTCTTTCCCAGACTGCCACCTGTGAAACAGCTCTTCTGCGAAATTTACACAAATCTACTAAGTCTGTCACTATCCCACACCTTTGCCTACCACTCCTGTGCTGTCCCATGAGGTTATCTGAGTAATCTACACTCAGCTCAACAAATGTATATTGTGAGCAGGCAATTGCTGCGGGAGGCTGATACCACTTTTCCCTGAGCACTTGTCCTGGCTTCAGCTGGGGTAGAGCTAATTTCTTCTCAGCAGCAGTTATGGTGCTATGTTTTGGATTCACTTGTGTTATAGTGGTGAGTATCCTCGCCTGTCACACTGGAGACCAGGGTTCGATTTCCCCGATGGGGAGCCTCAGGAATTGCAGGGGAAAACAACCACAGATGGGTTTTTTCCAGGAAAGTTGCTGCTCCAGTCTCCAGCGGACAGTTTTCTAGGCAGAATGGAAGGTCTAATCATACTACTGACTCTGTGGAGAGAAGTTCTAGTCCATTTCTACAAGATGTTAGTGGGGAACCTTGTGATCAGTATTAGAGGGCCCTGCCTCCAGACAGGCGGAGGAGAGGGATAACTGGGTTTACTGGATTGTGTGGATCCAATGGCTTGGCACAGCAGCCCCACAGGAGTACAAGACTTTAGCAGACACTGGTGCACAGTGTACTCCAATGCCATCAAGCTATGCAGAGACAGAATCCATTTGTATTTCTGGAGTGACAGGGGGATCCCAACAGCTGATTATTGGAGGCTAAGATTAGCCTGACTGGGAACGAATGGCAAAAGCACCCTATTGTGACTTCCCAGAGGCCCTGTGCATCCTTGGCATAGACTGTCTCAGGAGAGGGGAATTCAAGGATCCAAAAGGGCTTTTGGTACAGCTGCCCTGGACATGGAGGAAACGAAACAGTTGTCTACCTTGCCTGCTTTCTCAGACAACCCTCTTGTTGTAGGGTTACTGGAGGTTGAAGAACAGCAAGTGCCAATTGCTACCAGGACAGTGCACCGGTGGCAATATCGCACCAACTGACACACTGTAATTCCCATCCGTAAACTAATTTGTCACCTGGAGAGCCAAGGAGTGATCAGCAGGACCCGCTCACTCTTTAACAGCCCCATATGGCCAGTGCAAAAATCTAATGGAGAATGGAGGCTGACAGGAGACTTTCATGGCCTGAATGAAGTCATGCCACCTCTGAGTGCTGCCATACCGGACATGTTGGAACTTCAATATGAGCTGGAGTCCAAGGCAGCATAATGGTGCCACAACTGATATCACTAGTACGATTTTCTCAATCCCTCTGGCAACAGAGTGCGGACTACAGTTTGCTTTCACTTGGAGGGGTGTCTAGTACACCTGGAATCGACTGCCCCAGGGGTGGAAACACAGCCCCACTATTTGCCATGGACTGATCCAGACTGCACTGGAAAAGGGTGAGGCTCCGGAACACTTGCAATACATTAATGATATCATTGTGTGGGGAAATACATCAAAAGAAGTTTTTGAGAAAGGAAAGAAAATAATCCAAATCCTTCTAAAAGCCAGTTTTACCATAAAACAAAGTAAGGTAAAGGGACCTACACAGGAGATCCTGTTTTTAGGAATAAAATGGCAAGATGGAAGTTGTCAGATCCCAATGGACATTATTAATAAGATGAGCAATATCTCCACCAACTAACAAGAGACACAAACTTTTTTAGGTGTTGTGGGATTTTGGAGAATGCACATTCCAAATTATAGTTTGATTGTAAGCCCTCTCTATCGAGTGACACAGAAGAAGAATGATTTCAAATAGGGCCTTGAGCAACGACAAGCCTTTGAACAAATCAAGCAGGAGAGAGTTCATGCTGTAGCCCTCGGGCCAGTCTGAACAGGGCAAGATGTAAAAAATGTGCTTTATACTGCAACTGGGCAGAATGGTCCTACCTGGAGCCTCTGGCAGAAAGCAGCAGGGGAGACACAAGTTTGACCTCTAGGTTTATGGAGTCAGGGATACAGAGGATCTGAAGCCCCCTATACTCCAACTGAAAAGGAGATACTGGCAGCTTATGAAGGTGTCTGAGCTGCTTCGGAGGTGATTGGTACTGAAGCCCAGCTCCTCCTGGCACCCCGATTACCCATGTTGGGTTGGATGTTCAAAGGGAGGATCTCTACACATCACAGATGCTACATGGAGTAAGTGGGTCACACTGGTCACACAACAAGCTCGAATAGGAAACCCCAGTCATCCAGGAATCTTGGAAGTAATCATGGATCATGCAGAAGGCAAAGATTTTGGAATGTCACCAGAGGAAGAGGTGACGTGCTGAAGAGGCCCCACTGTATAATAAATTACCAGAAAGTGAGAAGCAATATGTCTTGTTTACTGATGGGTCCTGCGATCTTGTGGGAAAGCATCGGAGATGGAAAGCAGCTGTATGGAGTCCCCTACAACAAGTTGCAGAAACTGCTGAAGGAGAAGTTTAATCAAGTCAGTTTGCAGAGTTGAAAGCCATGCAGTTGGCCTTAGACATTGCTAAACAAGAGAAATGGCCAATGCTTTATCTCTACACTGACTCATGGATGGTGGCAAATGCCCTGTGGGGGTGGTTGCAACAATGGAAGCAGAATAACTGGCAGCACAGGAAAAAACCCATCTGGGCTGCTGCATTGTGGCAACATATTGCTGTCCAGGTGAAGAACCTGATTGTGAAAGTACATCATATAGATGCTCGTGTACTCAAGAGTTGGGCCACTGAAGAACATCGGAACAACCAGCAGGTGGATCAGGCTGCTGGGACTGAAGTGGCTTGGGTGAATTTGGATTGGCAACAAAAGGATGAATTATTTATAGCTCAGTAGGCCCATGACACCTTGGGAAATCAAGGAAGAGATGCAACATAAAGAGGGGCCCGTGATCAAGGGATAGACTTCACCATGGACGCTATGGCACAAGTTATCCATGAATGTGAAACGTGCTGCAATCAAGCAGTTGAAGCCTCTTTGGTATGGAGGAAGATGGCTGAAATATAAGTTTGGGGAGGCCTGGCAGATTGACTGTATCACACTCTCCCAAATCCGTGATGGCAAGTGCCATGTGCTTGAGATGGTGGAAACAACCACCGGATGGCTGGAAACATACCCTGTGCCCCATGGCACCACCTGGAACACTATCCTGGGCCTTGAAAAGCAAGCCTTATGGTGACATGATACTCCAGAAAGAATTAAGTCAGACAACGAAACTCATTTCCAAAATGACCTCATAGACACCTGAGCAAAAGAACCTGGCATTCAGTGGATGTATCACATTCCCTGTCATGCACCAGCCTCCGGAAAGATCAAATGATGGACTGTTAAAGACTACACTGAGAGCAATGGGTGGTGGGACCTGCAAACATTGGGATACACATTTAGTAAAGGCCACCTGGTTAGTCAAGACCAGAGGATTTGCCAATCGGGCTGGCCCTGCCCAATCAAAGCTTTTACATACTGTAGAAGGAGATAAAGTTCCTGTAATGCACATTAAAAACATGCTTAGGAAAACAGTCTGGGTTATTCCTGCCTCAGGAAAAGGCAAACCTATCCATGGAATTACTTTTGCTCAAGGACCCAGGTGCACTTGGTGAGTAATGCAGGAGGATGGGGAAGTCTGGTCTTTGCATCAAGGGGATTTGATTTTGGATGAGAATAGTCAATGAATTAAATTGTATTATGTTAATAACTGTCTAACACTGTGTATTAACACTTCTATGGTGGCTACATGTGTATCACCTCACTGAGCACCTCACGGCATTGATCTCAACCACAAGCATTCTGGGGATCTGAGCCTGACTTCCCTCTGATCGTCATACTCTCACCAATGAAGAATGAACTTTGATAAAACTGAACAAGAGCAGCAGTGCTGGAATCAGAACTGACTCAAATGTGCAACATGCAACAATCCAACCCCACACAACATCTTTCCTGCTTGAAAGACTTACCAAGGATGAAGGCCAAAGTCATGGACTAAATTAATTCAACAAATATTTTTTTTTGTATGTGGACATTTTATGAACATTTGACAGAGGTGTTCCATAGACTAAGAGAATGATGTTTGTATATTTATCAGAAGAGATGAGTAAGGAAGGTGATGGGGTATTGGGGAGTGTGAAACTTGGCATGACCTAAATGGTATGGAATAAGGGGTGGATATTGTCCTGGTTTCAGCTAAGGTAGAGTTAATTTTTCTTCTCAGTAGCTGTTACAGTGCTGTGTTTTGGATTCAGAATGAGAATGGTGTTGATAACACACTGATGTTTTGGGTTTTGCTAAGTCGTGTTTATCCTAAGTCAAGGAATGTTTTTCTTTGTCCCATACTCTCCCAGTGAGGAGGTCCTTTTTGGTGCCTGAACAGGGGCCCGAAGGGCTGAGATAAGGACAGGTCTGACCAGAGTGTGTTAAAAGAAAATTGTTATAAACATTCATTGTATTGGTTTAACAGTTGCTGGTTACAATGTGGACTTATTTGCTCTCATATCTGTGGCATTTTGTCTGTATTATACCGGAAGCCTACAGCCCCCGGTATTCCCAGGTGGTCTCCCATCTAAGTACTAACTGGGCCAGACCACTGCTTAGCTTCTGAGATCAGATTGGGCATTCTCAGGGTCGTATGGCCATAGGGAGGGGACAGAAGGGGAAGTGCCTGCCGCACTCCATTGAGGCTGCCGAGCTGGTGGCTATGATGGCTGCCCTGGAAAACATGCTGGCAGACCAGCCACTGACCATATTTTCAGACTCAGGTCGGGTGGTGCGTGTGTCGCTGGAGTGACTTCTGCTCTGGAAGGAGAGAGACATGAAGTCTGACAATGGCAAGCCCATCATCTATGCCAAAAAGCTGCTGTACCTTGTGAGGCTGGTGGAGCAGAGGACGTGCCTGGCCCACATCCTTAAGGTCAAGACCCACAAGAAGGGAACAGCGGAAGCCCAAGTGGAACAAGGAGGCAGATGCCAAAGCCAAGCAAGGCGCGAAGGAAGGGCTGATGTGAAAAGCCAACAAGATTTCAGAGAATGGCCCCATGTCAGTGGCTCCCAGCAGGCACTGGGAGACTGTAGATCTGGTGGGCTTGCAGGTGCAAGACCCCAGCCTCCAGGAGTTAGCGCAGGGCAGGGACTACAAAGGGTGCAAGGTGTGAAAGGACAGCTCAGGGCTGGTCCTGGTGTGGAGGGAGGGGGCAGACTTGCTTTCCAGCCAGGTGATCTCCACTGTGCTCTACAGACAGTCCTCACACAAACCCTGCACCTCCACCTGCAGGTTGTCCACCTGCATTTTGAGCTCATCCTTGGCCTGCTCCAAGGTCTGCATGTCTGCACTGTCATGGTTTAAGCCCAGCTGGAAATTAAGCACCACAGAGCCACTTGCTCAACTCCCCCCTCTCTCCTCCCCCTACTCCAGTGGAATGGAGAGGGGAATTGAAATAAAATTTGTATGTTGAGATAAGAATAGTTTAATAATTGAAAACAAAATAAAATACAATAATAATGATAATAATAATGATGATTAAAAGGAAACAAACAAGTGATGCACAATGCAATTGCTCACCACCTGCTGACCAATGCCAGACCCCCCTTCCCAAATCCAGATCGGCCCCTTCTGGGTATCTCCCCCAGTTTATATACTGGGCATGATGTTCTATGGTGTGGAATATCTCTTTGGCCAGTTCAGGTTTTCTGTCCCAGCTATGCTCCCTCCCAGTTTCCTTTGTGAACCTCCTCACGGGCAGAGCAGGAGACAAAGAAAAAATTCCTTGACTTAGGATAAACACGACTTAGCAAAACCCAAAACATCAGTGTGTTATCAACACCATTTTCATTCCAAATCCAAAACACAGCACTGCAACAGCTACTGAGAAGAAATTAACTCTACCCTAGCTGAAACCAGGACAGCACTGCACTCCAGTGGGCACAGAAATCTGCTCCATCTGCTCGGTTTCTGTCTGCTTGGCTACACGCTTGGCACAGGGATGTTTCAGAGCCACAGCATTGTGTGTATAAAACGGGGTCCCTCCAGCCATCTGCCAGCTTTCACTCCTTCATCCATTTTTTGTCTCAGCAGGACAGGCTGTGAATTATACTATACCACCAGGACAGCTGCATCTCACCCTCTCCATGAACCCTTGCCTTGCCTCTATTTGCATGCTCCACCTTGCTACCATCATTTCAGTGTCAGCCTCACCATACTGGATGGCTCTGGGTATACAACATGCACCCATTTCTTTCCCACATTTGGGAGTCTAACTTACTAGTATAGAGTCTAATGAGCTGGTATAACAGAGGTCAGCATTTCGCTCTAAATATACCTAACACCATATATATGGATGGGAGAAAGGAAATCCATGTGCTAGAACTTATTGCTGTATGAAAAAGTAGGAAAACCAAAAATACGTGCTGCACAGAATATACAATTATCAAGATATACATACATGGATTTTAATTATATATATGATCCACTTATTAATGGAACTTTAGTCTACTCACTGATGTTATATTCTATAACTTCTCCTTAGGAGCATTATTTTCCCCTACTTGTGTCAATGTTATGAGAAAATGGTTACATACAAAGATATTTTGCTGTAACTGATATTACTGGCCTGTAAAATTTTCAATGATATTTTCACTATTTCAGCAATAACTTTGAGACATTACTGTTTCAACACTATTCCTGTTAAGTTCTTCAGTGTGTCTTTGTGAGCATATTTTTATCTTTCACTCATAATTATGAAACATTCAAACACCTTCCATTATTGAAAGTTGTCACATCATATTACAGTTCCCATAGGTATGATTTAACGCTCAGCTGTTTGTAATCTTTTGATGCTTTATGAAGCAATTCAGCAATAGTTACATATTGTTATCAGTGCCAAAACAGTGATGCTGCATATGGAACAACAATGCATGGAGCCAGCATATACTCAGTACTCAAAGCTATTCTTATAATATCTAAAATTTACTTGTGGTGGTATCACTTTCAGCTGAATGAACACCATTTGGATGGTAAGGTAGTCTCTTTTTTTTCTCATATATTTATTGCATACATCAGCAATTTATCTGATGATAAACTCTGAAAGCCTTCTCACAGAGTTCCAAATTTGATCCAATGTGTATTACACACTCTTAATCTCCAAAGGATACAACTTTCATATAGCTACACACTAATAGACTTAAACCTTGATCTGTAAAGACTTATCCCATGAGAAATTTCATTTGATGAGTGTATGCTGCTCTGAACTCTAGCAACCAGCAGCAACAACTGGAAAATCATCTTCCAGTTGAGGATACCAGCACAGAGCTTCCCAGGTTTGACACCATCACACACAGACATGTCCCTGAAACATCCCTTAAAATACACGTCAGAGAAGAGATAGCCACAGTCAGCAGTAATGTTGTTATAGGTTTAGCGCAGAGTAGACAAAGAATCTGGTTCACCAAGTCAAAGTATTTTTAGGATCAAAGATGTAAAATGGCAAAGTCATTATCCTTCCTAACACACTAAACACCTCTTCATCACAAAGCAAACATACATACTGCAAAAGCTTGAGATACGAATGAAATTAGCTCTTCCAAAGGGTTGAAGGGTAAGATTTTTAATCAGTAAACAGACCTGGTTTACTCTCCTCAGGCTTTAAAATATAGGGTGTGATGGCAGAGAATATTCATTAGTTTTTAGAGCCAGCAAAGCCACTCAGGCTTGTTGGCCATCAGGGCATGCTGTAGACAGCATCTGTAAGGGAAGTTTGAGGTCTGTCAGTCAAAATAGTTTGCCAAGAGATGAGATCTTATGTGCTGTGGGAGTAACTGCTGATTCAGTGCTTGAGCTTGCCATTTAGTTTAGGGGTTCATAGAGTTTAAGTTCAATGCCTTCATAATAACTTAATCTCTGAAATTAATAAAATCATTACTGACAATTAATAAAAAAAACATTAATAAAATATGATGCAGAATTTTTTCAGCTGTTTGTCCCTCCTTTCATTGTCAGATCAATGGAATAATCAGTGAATCAATATATCACTGGTATGACTGTAATGAATCTCAGCATCTCTGCTTACTACATATTGAATAGATTATTATTAGTAGTGGTTTTTACTCCAGTTTTTACTGGTGAACTACAAAGGTTATGAGCATTCTTTCACATTATCCACTGTATTTAGTATCACTGCTGACACTGATTTATCCCTGCATGTGCTTCAAACACTGATGTTTTGAAGAGACATAGTCTACTCCTGCTTATAAGTGAAGAATATAAAAGCCTCACTTCTTTAAAGACTCTAAAAGAAACAAGAAATATTTCTTTTATAAATATTACAGAGATGTTACAGAAATTGTCAAAAAAGGCCAGAGGATTTCATATTATTCATGTTACTTACACTATTAAATACGGGTGCAAAATACACGTGGTGCAATCCAACAATACTACCATGCACCTTTGCTTGCACAGTGCCTGTCTGCCCTCACCCTCGCTTCCCTCTCCTGCTTCTGCTAACCTCTGTGCCACCTAAAGTATCTACGCAGTCTCTTTGTGAAGGAAATCATGGAAACAAACTAACTGAAAACTAGCATTTGCTCTTTCCTGGTTGTCTTTCATATAGATAATTCCTCTTGTTTGGATTAGCCACATGGTAATACAAATGCTTTTGCCAGTTCAACTCAGGGTATGCGGTGGTGCATCCCACCCTTCTCGGGCAGCACTATAATCTCAGAAATGCTTGTTAGGCCTTGGCCTTGGCGAACAGCACCTGTGCTGAGCTTGTCTTGAACTTATCAGAAAAAACGTCTGCTCCCAGGAACTTGTGCTGTCGGGTTTAGATTGATTGGTTTGAGGTTTTAGTTTGGTTTTATTCTGTGTGCTTTAACCATCCAGTAAGTAGTAGAGTGAACCTTGCCAACAAATTTTGTCATGCTTTCACTTTTATATTAAACCTGCTTTTCCCAATATCCTTGCCGCTGATTCTTTAAGAGACCTTAAAACACTCATTCATGACAGGGTATGACAGGGAGAAAGGACTGAGCAGCTGGGAACAGCTTTGCAAGCTTAT
Organism: Amblyornis subalaris; assembly: GCA_018881555.1. Lineage (NCBI taxonomy): Eukaryota > Metazoa > Chordata > Aves > Passeriformes > Ptilonorhynchidae > Amblyornis > Amblyornis subalaris. The sequence goes on along the minus strand of JACAXG010000447.1, from coordinate 39,897 downwards.
GTTACCAAAGACACCCTTACACAAATCATTGGCTTCAACAGACCCTGAGAAGCATCAATGCACAGTCCACAGGTTTAACTTGAAAAACGTGAGGAGTCTCATTAAGGTGTAACGCAGAGGTTTTTTGCTGGCCCTGTTACAGGCTGTGCAGCCTCTTGAAAAATCAAGCTTTATCTACCATGCCAAAGAGGAGCTGGGCAATTTGTCACTCCTATCATTGTTGGCTCCAGACATGGAAAGCATCATAAGGTCTGGTCTTTGTAAACTTGTGAACCAGGTTTTCTCACCCTGACCAGTTGATAAATGACACCTGAAAAGGAGAAATGACTGTGAAAATAATCTAAAGGAAAATTAGTTAGATTACTAAAATTTTATTATTAAAATCTGCCTTCAACAAAGGCAAATGCAGGATCCTGCACCTGGGGAGGAACAATCTCAGGCACCAGTATAGGCTGGGGGCCAACCTGCTGGAGAGCAGCTCTGAGGAGGACCTGGGGGTTCTGGTGGACAAGCTGTCCCTGAGCTAGCAGTGTGGCCTGGGGGCCAAGAAGGCCAATGGGATCCTGGGATGCATTAGGAAGAGCATTGCCAGCAGGTCAGGGAGGTGATCATGCCTCTCTACTCAGCCCTGGTGAAGTGCATTTGGAGTGCTGTGTCCAGTTCTGGGCTCCTCAGTACAGGAGAGACATGGAGCTCCTGGAGTGGGTCCAGCAGAGGCTACAGAGGTGATGGGGGGACTGGAGCATCTCTCTCATGAGGAAAGGCTGAGAGACCTGGGGCTGTTCAGCCTCGAGAAGAGACGTCTGAGAGGGGACCTCATCAATGTCTGTCAGTATCTAGGGAGGGGTCAGAGGATGGACCAGGCTCTGCTCAGTGGTGCCCAGCAATAGGACAAGAGGCAACTGGCAGAAATTGATGCACAGGAAGTTCCACCTGAACATGAGGAAGAACTTCTTTCCTGTGCAAGTGACTGAGCACTGGAACAGATTGCCCAGAGAGGATGTGGAGTCTCTATCACTGGAAATGTTCCAGAACTGTCTGACTCCATTCTGTGCCATGTGCTCTAGGATGGCTCTGCCTGAGTAGGGAGGTTGAACCAGATGACCCACTGTGGTCCCTTCCAACCTGACCTATTCTGGGATTCTGGGATTCTGTGAAAATTATTAGCACAACGATGCACTCGGAAGACATTAACACCCTTTCAAATATTCTCATTTGAATATTGCAAATTGCAGTAACATGCGTACAAGTGTCATGGACAAGAACATTGTACTGTACCTGGATAATCCTCAGAGACATGCACGGAATAGGATACACTGTAAAAAAAAAAAAAACAAACAAAAAACCCAACAGAATTAATAATAAAAGCATTAACTGCTGACATATGATTCTTTTCTTGCACCTGTATTGTTTTATGTTTATTTATAGGTTCCTGACAGTTTACAGGATAGACAGTATTTTGATGGCTTTTGAAATGTGCAGCTAAAAAAACAAGTCACCCATTTTGAAAGTTTTGCTAAATTGGCACATCTCTATTTCAACCTTGGTAAAAAGAGTATCAAGACTGCATTATATTCACTTTAGAGTAATATTTCACAATGTCTGTACTTATTTTTTTAAAAAAAGCAAGTTTAGAATCATAGAATCCTAGCATGGTTTGGGTTGGAAGGGACCTTAAAGATCATCTCATTCCAACCCCCTGCCATGGACAGGGACACCTTTCACTAGACCGGGTTAGTGAGGCCTTGAACACTTCCAGGGGTGGGGCAGTCACAGCTTCTCTGGGCAACCTGTGCCAGTGAATTTTTTCCTAATCTCTAATCTAACCCTGCCCTCTGTCAGTTTGAAGCCATTCCCCCTTGTCCTGTCATTACCTCCCTGTTAGTCTCAGCAAAGCCTCTGTAAGGTTTGGGCTCTTTCCTCTCAGGGAACTCTCATATTTATAACAGTTGTGGCAATCTGATTTGACACCTCCACTTCTCTATCAAGCTGAGTTCAAATCAAATTTGAAAGAACCACAGTCACACTAAAGGGTAGATTCACTACATCGATTACCTGAATCTCTTTAACCAGAAAATGGGGATACAAACATATTATTCCAGTCCTTCAGCTCAGCCTACTTGTGCTTTCCCTACCACCCAGTGAGATGTTCACTAAACTCACTGTGCAGGTTTGAATGTGAACCAGTGGGAGGAATGAACCTCAAACAAAGCTTGAGAAAGATTTTTAAAGTCAGTTACAATTTAATGGAAAGATTAAAATAAATGCAATGAATACAGAAAGACTGGCTTAAAACCACAAGGTCAGAGTACAACCTGATACCCCGTTGACCAGGGTGGTAGCTGTAGTCCAATTAAGCAGTGCTGTTGAAGTGGTAGTTGAAAGCAGTGGTCCTGTGAAAGGTCTGGAACTGTGGGAAGTTCACCTTCTCCACTGGGTACCCAATGGTGGTCACGTCTCTCACTCCCCAGGCCTTTTTATGTGGTGGTTCTTAGGTGGTACCTCCCCCAGGGTGGGGATTTCCACAATGGAAATGATGTAATCCTATGAGTCATTGGATATTTCTGGAGTTCTATTCTGCCGGTGCCTATTCAGTTCATTGATGGGCCATTAGCAGAGACGATCCTCTAAGGATGGGTGGTGCTGCTGTTTCCCGGGGGGAGTTATCACGGTTGAGATAAGAAACAAACCCCACCTCACATGGTCTGCCTCTCCTCAACTCATAGCCTGAGGGACCAGGTGTGTAGCCAGCTACTGTGAATGACCCATCGTTAACCAGTTTATCAAGGAATTATGTGGATGGTGATAAAATACATACTTTGATTAACCCAGGACGCTCACTGCTGAGAGGAGGACAAATGGGTGTGATGGACTGCTCAGTTATCTAAGTACTCTCCAGGTTCCTTTGAATTTTAAAGGTTAATGTGTGTCTTCATTTTGCATTAAAAACATTCAGCTCTGCAGCATGCTGAAAGCTTTCTGATGTTTAATTCATGCTCTTTTCACTTCTAAATTCTATAAATTGTATGTGTCAACCTACACAAATAATACATGATGTGTGTTCATGTCTGTAGTGAGTTAAGGAGATAGACAAAGGCATTATGGCACAGTTCTTTTAATAAATTTTGGTATATATTGTACATTGCTGAAAACTGATTCAGTGGATCTTTCTAAATTACATGAATACGACTTCCATGTAGACTATAAAATAAAACCATGGATAATTTTTTTCTTTTTCTCTCTCAAGGACTTCTGTTAAATGAGGTCTACTTTCACAATCCAATGACTGGAAGAGGCAAGCAATATGAAAAAATATGTCTCATACTTCCTTCCATAAGTCTTTGCTGCTTCCAGAATTGCTGTGTATAGCTTTGTTTGACTATTGTTACATAAGATTATGTTGAAGTGTGAACTTTTATTCTAAGAAAAGAAAAAGCTTTCTAGAACTCAGGAATTACTCCATGTTCAAATTTAAAAACTATCTCAATCCAATTTAAAAGCTGCATCAAAGCAGGGAAATTCCACATGCATATAAAAAAATGTTCTTCATATTGAGGATAGGAAAAGGGACTAGAGAAGTTACTGAATTTCTATTAATGAAAATATTCAAAACTAAACTGGATAAGGCTCTCAGCAACGTAATCTAACTTTCAAATTGGACTTCAAGTTAGTTCTGCTTTGAGTAGGGGGTGGACCAGGTAGTCTGCACAAGTCACCCTCCCACATAATTACTCTATGGTCCTATGTGCAGAAACCTTATGAAAGTATGTTTCTCTTCTTTCTTCTTCATCATATGGTATTTGTGATAGCAGCAGCTGTGGCAACATTAAATGGAAATCAATGAGAAAAAAAAAATACTGTAGTTCTTGTGAGATGGAACTAAAATGAAAAGGTTCATGAAGATGCAGGTTAAAAATAGTCTCAAATCAGATCCTGTAACGACTGCAAGAAAATTCAGGGTCTGATGTAGAGCCCACTGAATTCAGAAGTGGTCTCACTACTAAGATAATTATTATCAGAGAGGGGAAAGGAAAGATAAAAATCATAAAAAGTAAAATTATTCTGTGACTTTGCTACCAAAATCTGATACCACCTTCATTTGAAAAGCATTAATAGAAAAGCTATTTACCAAACCAAAATTAAATGGTAATATGTGAAGACCCTGAGCCCACTGTAGGAGAGGATCAGGTTACAGACTGTCTAAGGAACCTGAATGTGCACAAGTCCATGGGACCCAATGAGATTCACTTGCGGGTCCTGAGGGAGCTAGCGGACAAAGTTGCTAAGCCATGATCCATCCTTTTTGAAAAAATGTGGCAGTCAGGTGAAATCCGTGATGACTGGAAAAAGGGAAGTATAACCCCCATTTTCAAAAAGGGGAAAGCAGAAGACCCGGGGACCTACAGCCCAGTCAATCTTTCCTCTGGGCCAGGCTAGATCATGGAGCAGATTCTCCTGGAAACTATGCTAGGGCACATGGGAAACAAAGAGGTGATTGGTAACAGCCAACATGCCTTTACAAAGGGGAAATCATGCCTGACAAATTTGGTGACCTTCTGTGATGGGGCTACAGCACTGGTTGATGGGGCAGAGCAACTGACATCATCTGCCTGGACTTCTGCAAAGTGTTTGATGCTGTCCTGCATGACATACTTGTCTCTAAATTGGATAGACATGGATTTGATGGATGGACCACTCAATGGATAAGGAATTGGCTGCAAGGCCACATGCAGAGTTGTGGTCAATAGCTCATTGTCCAAGTGGAGACCAGTGACAAGTGGTGTCCCTCAGAAGTCGTTACTGGGGCTGATACTGTTCAACATGTTTGTTGGTGACATGGATGGTGGGATCAAGTGCACCCTCAGCAAATTTGCTGATGACACTGAGCTGTGTGGTGCAGTCAACACACTGGAGGAAAGGGATGGATCCAGAGGGACCTTGAATGGCTTGAGAGGTGGGGCCTGGGCAAACCTCACGAAGTTCAACAAGGCCAAGTGCAAGGTCCTACATCTAGGTCATGGCAATCCCAAGCCCACCTACAAGTTGGTGGAAAAAGTGATTGAGAGCAGCCATCCAGAGAAGGACTTGGGGGTGATGGATGATGAAAAACTCACCATGAGCTGTCAGTGTGTGCTCACAGCCCAGAAAGCCAACTGTCCTGGGCTGCATCCAAAGGAGCATGGCCAGCAGGGCGAGGGAGGTGATTCTGCCCCTCTACTCTGCTCTTGTGAGATCTCACCTGGAGTACTGCATCCAGTTCTCGTGTCCCCAACAAAAGGACATGGAACTGTTGGAACAAGTCCAGAGGAGGCCATGAAGTTGATAAGGGGACTGGAGCCCCTTCCCTACAAAGACAGGCTGAGAAAATTGGGACTGCTCAGCTCGGAGAAGAGAAGGTTGCGTGGAGAACTCATAGCCTCTTCCAGTGTCTGAAGGGCCTACAGGGAACCAGAGAGGGACTCTTCATCAGGAACTGTAGTGATAGGACAAGAAGTAATGGGTACAAACTGAATGAGGGGAAATTTAGGTTAGATATTAGGAAGAATTTTTTTACTGCAAGGGTGGTGAGACACTGGTACAGGTTGCCCAGGGAGGTTGTGGATGCCCCAACCCTGTCAGTGTTCAAAGCAAGGTTGGATAAGACCTTGAGCAACCTGGTCTAGTGGAAGGTGTTCCTGCCCATGGCATGGGGGGTTGGGACTAGATGATCTTTAAGGTCTATTTCAACCCCTTAACATTCTATGGTTCTATGTTGGAAATAATAACGAAATCTGATAAGCCTGTGCTGCCAATTCAGAGGAAAGCATTTAAAGGAGTTGTGAACCAAAGGTTAAAAACAAAATGACTGAAAATGGGATATTTAATTCCAATTAAAATAAACCAGCAGTTTTTATTAGAAACACTACTGAATCAGTTTAGGAACTGAACAAACTTAGTTTAGTCCTTGACTCAGCAGAATTATTCATTTATTATTGAAGGAAACGGAGAAGTAAAAGCCGACAGCACCTTCGATTTACAACCTTGGAAGCAGTTAGGGTTAGCTTAATTAACAGTGATTTATGGCTTTAAGCAGAGAGTTACAGTTCTGTGTTTTCGTAGTGATGAGCAAGAAGTACATTTTGGGTGTTTTTGGTGAAGGGTTTTAACTTTAAGTTAAGTTATAGTTTAAGTTAAGAATTTAGATGTTACAATAGAAGTATCTATGAGTACGTGACATGATGAGTGATTGGTGAAAATACTGCCGCATTGCAGGTGGCAGGTCCAGCTGAGATAGGTCCAAAAGTCAAAACAATAGTCGTCTCAGTAACCTATTGGTCTAAAACACTATAAATTCTTGTTCAACACTGAGTCCTGTGACATTCGCCATTTTGCAATGTGTTGTTAAAATCTCACGCCAGATGGGACTGATGCCTGGTTTGTTGTTTTAGCAATAAATTGTTAAAGTTGTTTTTGTCCGACCTCTCTAATTGATAGGAAGAGCCTTTTAGAAAGGCCATTGCTCTCACACATATTTAAATTAATGTTTGGGGAGAATAAACAGATTTTTTGAGCCCTCACAGAGAGATGGTGGTTCTTTGCTTGTAGTCATACGTTAGTTATGTGCAGGTTGTGGAAGAAAAAACTGAAATAAAATTACTGAACAGAACAAACCTTGTGTTTGTGTCCCAACTCGTCACTAATTGTCACATATGATCACACTTTGGCACATTTTTCTGCACTCAGGATAAACTGTTTCCTAACAATTGTGCACTTGATTTGTCAGAAAACAAGATATACCAGGATAACAAAGAGGTTCCAATCTTTTAGCCACCCAAGCATTTTCCTGCTGACTTCAATGAGATTTAGAGTCAAGACAGAAACACAGGACTGTGATGTCTTACGGTGCCTTAAAAAAGCACAGACTTCAGTGAAGATGCAGATGTTCAGTGCCTCTCAGTGTTAAATCCTCTCAGAGCCAAAGCAAGCCTTTACTGAAGCAGCCTTCTCGTTTAAGCACTCAGAAACATAACTGGAATTCACTTAGGCCTGACCTCCACATAGAAGTAAAACATGATTATTCCAGTAGGGAATGTGATTTTTTCCTTCTGGCAATGCAGTTCTTCTGTACAGCCCTATTACAGTTACATTGCTATAAATACACCTTATAGCACTGTGGCGAGGCAGCTCATCCCCCCCTTCCTTCTTGCCATCAAGGTTATCTGCTGTTTGCATAAATTAGGGAATCTCCCCTTTTTGCTTAGTCTTGTGAGACACTCAGCCACCCAAGGCTGACTGACAATAAACAGCTGCTGTGAGGGGAGATTATGCTGGAATTTGTGACAGAGCAGTTGCTCTGAATATTGAAAGAGGAGTGGAAGTAGTAAAAGAAGGAATATGGAAGGTGGACAGATGGGTGAGCTGAAAGTTGTATTGCTGGCAATTAAAGGAGAAAAAGGATGGCATGGTATATGTTATTCTTATGCAACTGGGCTGGTGCCATGCAGTGGTTGTGTCAGTGGAAAGTGTTAAATTAGCAAGTAACTGAAAAGAGGTTTGGCAAAAGAAAGAGTGGAAAAGGGTTGTTGTTACAAACCCAGTCCCAGCAAAATCCACACAGGATGAGTCAAAGCTCATGCAAATAACCAAGCTTTATAAGCTTATCAGAACAACAAAGCGAATCAACTGATAAAAATCAGAGGAAAATATAAATTGATCCACAACATTGGTATCAATCTAGTGCATGATTCATAAGTTCTGTCGTTTTAGTTTCTCTAATAACCTTAAGTCTTTAAGTATATCCTTAGTAGACAAAAGATTAGGTGTATCCGGACACGAGACAAAAAACCCTGAAGCAACAGTGAAAGGGACTGCACGGCTGTGAAAGCTACAGACGAAGACTCCTAAACTCCTGTAAGCAAATAAAGCCAGCTCTGGACACAGAGAAACCACACTGGACTGCACAGTAACTAATGAATCTGCTATAGCTAAAGCTGCAACATAATCAAAGGCTCTAAGATAACAATTACTATATTGTTTACACTTTTATGTTTACAGGTTAATGTTTTCAATACTGTAGCATGACTACTCACAACTGAATTATTCAGCAATTCCAACAAAACTTACAACTAACGATTGTAAAAGAAGACAAAAAACAATGTTGTTTTCCCTAGAAGCCACTCTAATATAAACACACAGAGGGCAAAATGCTACCTGACCCTTAGAAGGGAAATTCTCACACATAAATATACTGCAAACTGTGACACTGATAACAAACCACAGCAACTGCTGATTTGTTCTGTTTACCACACATTTCATGAAAGTATTCAAATAATGAGAATTCCACCCCAAACATATTCTCTAAAAATCCTCCTCCAGCTGAAGTGATACTACTTCTGGAAGGAAAGACAAATCAACAAAGCCTGATAATACAATCAGTGCTTTGCAACTTACCAACCTTTCAAAGGTAATGAAACAAAATTAAATGGCTTTGGATTTGCTTTTAGCATCCAAAGGTGGTGTGTGCACAATTCTCAACACCAGTCACTGTGTATACTTAAATCAGACTCTGAAATTACAAACTGATCTAAAGGAAAACACTGGAATCTTTCATGAAATATAAAAATCAAGTAGAAAATATGTTTGATTAAATGCCCTCATAGATTCCTAGTCTAAATATGACCATGAGAAAAATTGATGGGCATAACATCAATATCTAGTATATGAATTCTATTCCAAAGTTGAAAAATTTGATTTAACAAGATATGTAAATCTAACAATTACCATCTTTTCTAAAAACTCAGAAAAATACACAGCTATTCTTCTGAAGTTCGCTTCTTAATTAGTATTGTTAAATACTATGTAATCTAATACCTTTTAATTGTTTTAATTAATGTTTATATATATATATGTTTTGTAATTTCCTACAAGTATTGCTTTAGAATACTTGTGTCTTCACCCTAGTTGTCTCAGTGAGTAAAAAGGATTTTTCCTTAAATATAACTTAAATTCTCATATGATTATGGGATCAATTTTATATACACCTGCCTGCCTTCTCAGGGCAAGACATAAAATTCCCAACTAAAATAATATGCTAAATAAAAAGGAACAATTGAGTTTCACTACACCTTTGATTCCCCTGAGACTACCAGGCCATTCCATAATATTTGAATGTTTATGCAAGTTATTATTGTAGAATTGTCTAACACTTAATATGTTAATCAAGAACCTGTAGAATACTAAACTTCACTGAAGAAGAACACTGGACTAAGAAGTGAAAGGAGTCACTGACCATCTACTGAATTCCTCTGACCACTGCAACCCAGAGACTGACTCCACGAACTTTTCTTTTTTCTGGATTTGTACCTCATCTTTCTATAATTTCAAGACTCAAGGGGTGGGGACATCCTAGTCTACACAGACTGATAACAACATAAGTAAAGTGATTCCCGAACTGCCATGAACACTCTAAATTTAATGTTTTATCTGGTCATTATAATTCCTTTGTTTATCAGTAATCATTTTGCATGTGTATATATATATTGTGCATCACATTATACATGAGATATATAAACTGAAGCAACAAGTGCTTCTTATCAAAATCAATAACACATGTAACACCTTTTGAAGGAATAGTAGAGCTTAGAAGATCAATGTTTATCAAAACACTCAACAATGGTGTGCACATACACGGTAGATGCTTTTATACTATGGAGGCAAGAGGTACTCGCACTACCACTCCATAAGGTAAAGTAACGTGTATTACAGTCAAGGGGTGGATTGTGGCGAGGCAGCTCACCCCTCCCCCCTTCCTTCTTGCCATCAAGAAGGTTATCTGCTGTTTGCATAAATTAGGGAATCTCCCCTTTTTGCTCAGTCTTGTGAGACACTCAGGCACCCAAGGCTGACTGACAATAAACAGCTGCTATGAGGGGAGATTATGCTGGAATTTGTGACTGGCAGACACTAAAACTTTACAGCTACAAAAGGTCTACTGTAACTCTCACAAAGCGGAAAACCTTCTACACACCTCTTAAGGTGTGTAAGAGGGAGGACCCCTCAAGTTCCAGGATGCTGGCTTGAGTAATTCTTCTCTTCTAGAAGTTGGGTGAAAGAAGCCTTTGCACTCCATAATTTTGGTTTGGTAAGTCACATGGCTTCTAATCTATACTATTTCTTTGCTAGCTGAAATATAGGTACCTTTATTGTGCACTGTATATTTATATTGTAACCTACTAGTAGTAATTCTTTTGTTTATCTTGTGTAGTAAGTAATCTGTTAAAGTCCTATGTCTGTTTTTCTTGTGTCTATTCAATAAATAATTCATGTTGTAATAGACCTAATCGGTCATTATTAAAGAACTCGAGAGCGAGAGTGAGTTTTGAGGTGTGGGCCATCTCAAAAGAGCTGCTGCCTAATGCCAGAAATCTGAGCAAAGGCAGAGCCATCGAAAGCTCTCTCTCCCATTTGTAACAGAGGCTCCCCACAGCACCCTACAGACTGAGGAGTTACTGCCAGGCTGCATGGGACACATTGTGGTGTGCTGGAGAAGGGCACTTTGGAACTGCCCAGGACTAATGATGAAGAGCCAAAGGTCAGGAAAGGTGGTTTGGGGGAAACAAACAAGGGAAAACAGGAAAACAAGAGCAGAGGAATAAAAGAGACTGGTCCTGTGCCAACAGATCAGTATGCTTGTCTGTCCATGCCCTGTGCCAGCTCAGCGCGGGCTGGCCTATCATAAGCATCAAGCTGGATTAGCAGGATAGGAGGCTGGGTGGCCTCTCTTTCTCTCTCTCTATATACACATGCATACACACGCATATTGTGCCTACTGGGAATACACGCTCAAGCTCACTCAGGTGGACTTGTGGCAGCCTCACCTCTGGCAGGCTACCAGGGTCGGCAACTCCTAGCAGATACCATCTTTGGAAAGAATTTACATAAATAAAGGTGAACTCCTCATTTGATATCCAAATAGGAAGAATGAATATACCAACCAAAGTATGGTTAAGGATCTCCTAACTAGAATCCTTACAGCTCACAAACTTCGAAAGATCAGCTATTATGGAACAATATAGAAAGCTTTCCAGATGTTCTACATGTGCAAACTTGAATTCTGAAAGTAAATACCAACAAATCTAATAAAAGGTGTAATAATGATGTAAAAACTGTAATAAAAGAGCTACACTTCTGGTGAAAGATATTATTAACTCAAACGTCACGTTAGCTTGCCAGAAAAGAAGTTTGGGAGGATAAATACTGGTTTGTGGTTGTAGGTTTGCAGCTTTACATTCAGCTGAGCCATCAGCATCTTTGAACAGCTGAGACTGATAAAAGCGTGGCCCAGGGAAAACAAAAGATGAGTTCTGAGCTTTGCACTTGGCAACTAATAAATTCCTTAACATGGCCTATGTTTATTACACATTTACAAGCCTATGTTTATTAAACATTATATTGAAGGCTTATATTCCAAAATAAAATACAAAGTCATTGTGGGTTGACGCTGGTCAGATGCCAGGCACCCACAAAAGCCACTAGCTTGTGGCTGCTGAAAAGCTGTCGGCAGAGAGGCCTTCTAACTCTCCCAGCATTTTCGTGAGACTTCTCTTTGTCTCTCTTTTCCCAGGAAAAACTATTATAAACAATCCTAGGAGTTTTTGTAAATTAATTAAGCTTCATGCAACTGCGCTTGCTATCATTCTTGCTTAGATAAATATTTTGGAATAGATGTTGTTAGAACTGACCAATGAACTTGGTAAGTGGTTGACCAAGGGTCCAATAGACTCTTGACATTTCTGTAAACTTCAAGCAAGCTAAGGGATATAAGCCGCTCTGTATAATTACAATTATTAATTAAAGCTGGCATCGCTTTGTTCTCCCTGGATTCTGTCATATTTCTTGGGACACTTGCGACATCTGGTGGACCCCAACGTGTACTGCAACGTGAGAAGGTAACACTGGCCGCTTCCCCCCTCGCCCCCCGGGTCTTCGCTCCGGGCGCCCAGCTTTGCCCAAAAAACTGCAAAAATGGAGCAAACGGGCTTGAAGGAGAGTGAGGTTTTTGCCACCTGGAAGATTGCCCTTAGGCTAACGGGAGCTGAGATTCCTGAGGACTCAGTTCTACAGCTTCTCATTTGGGTGAACCACAGCTGTCTGACTAGCTCTGAGGACACATTTCGTTTAGACATTTGGCAAAAACTGGGGGGCAAGTTAACTCGTGAGCTCACTTATGGGGACGAAGATGTCATAGAACTTCTCCGCATTTGGCAATTTCTTTATGACGTCCTTTTCTGCGTTAAGTCCGTGTGGAGGGCTGACGTTTCTCTGAGCCCGGAGACGGGGGAGGGAGAGGATGCTACGTCCGTGGGGTCGCTTGACTCATCTGAAGACACGGTCTTTGAGGACGCCAGGGATGCCGGGTCCCCGGCGAGGTCCGCGGCGTTGTCCAACGGAGTGCCAGCCCCGGTAGTGGCATGGGGCTCGTGCGCAGCGACACCCGGTCGAGAGCCCCCCCACTATGCAAACATTGGCAGACAGTCGGAGGGAGCTGCGGCGCGTCCCCCCCCCGCCATGTGCCAGGATCAGTCTCTCCGTCTGTGCAACAGACCCAACCGGCGCTGTCTTCTGCCGGCGCCGCAGGGTGTGTAGTCCCTACGGCCCCCCCCGCTCCTGCTGGACCCCTCTCTGCCGCTCTCGCGACCACCACTCACCGGCACGGGCATGCTGGAGCGGCTGCCCGTGCGCCCGAGCTCCGATTTTCCATCTGGACAATCCCCTGCGGCGGGGCGTGTGCGCACGGTGATCGAAGAGCTGGTGGGGCTTTTATTACAGCTGGCTGCCCCTCAGGGAGGGGCGGCTGTGCAAGCGCTCCCGGAGGGCGCTGCGCACCCCGTGCTAGGTGCTTCGGCCGCGCCGGGCGCTGTTCCTGCTCTCGGCGTTTTGGCCGCTGGGCAGCCGCCGCCGGCAGGCGCAGTCCTCCCCCAGCCGATGCAGCCTCTGGCCGGAGTGGCCCCCCTGCCACCGGTGCTGGCTGGCGCGGGGCAGCCCCAGCCGCAGTTCTTCGCGGGGACTCCGGCGGCCCCTCCGGTCGCTTCGGTGCCTGCGCCCGCCGTCCCGGCGGCTGGGGCGCCCACGGCTGGAGTCTTGGGAGCTCCGGTCCCCGTGTCCGCCGGCTCGGTCCCGCCGGTCGCTACGGGGCCCGCTCTGGGGGCTGCGGAGGTGCCAGCGGTACTTGCACAACCCCCTGCCATTGTGCCTGCCTCTGGCTCGGCGCCCATACCCTCCTCACCCCCTTCACCTGCCTCGGGGCCGCCGGGTGATATGTCTGATCCACGGCGGGAGGCAAGGGCAGCACGGCACTCGACAGGACAGAACCGTTCCTGGACGCTCCCATCGTGCCAGGTGACCGTGCGTCTGAGAAACCCAAGGCTTTTCTGGGAGGAGGTTAGGCTGCGAGCCGCGGAGGAGGGGAATTGGGACCTCGTCGAGAAAATAAGCCTACCAATAGGGGCAGGAGAAAGTCTGTCGGTAAATCAGGACRGCAGTGCARCTTCKCAGGAGRATGTCCAGGCCTACCCTGTYTTCAAGGCTCTCCCRAATTYGGRGCAGGCTGACAGCCATGCTGTCATTTCCTGGAGAGTGGTCCAAGATATACAGTCTAAGGTAGCTCAGTACGGACTCGGTTCTCCTGAAGTTATGCAACTCATCAGGATGCTAAATACCGACTTGCTCGCTCCGTTTGATGTTAGACATCTCGGCCAGATATTGTTTCAGCCTGTGCAGCTCACCGTTTTTGAAAGTAATTGGAGAAAAATGGCTGAAAAGGCCGCAGTGGAGAATATGCATTTGCCTCCAACTGACCCCAGATATGCAGTTGGAGTGGATATTCTAATGGGAGTCGATCAATTTTACAATCCTGATATCCAAGCTACTTGGCCTTCTTTGGTCCTTGAACAGGCTCAGAAAATTGGTATAGGAGCCATAATAAAAAGCATAGACATGGCCGCTCCGAAAACATCTTATGTGAAAATATCTCAGGGGTGGAATGAAAATTTCCTCTCCTTCATGGAGAAGATAGCTGCATCCCTGGAAAAGCAGGTGGATAACGAGGCAGTAAGGCAGGTATTGTGTAAGCAATTGGCAAGGGACAATGCCAATGAAGAGTGTCGAAAAATTATAGATGCTTTACCAGGGGACCCTACCTTATCAGATATGGTTGAGGCTTGTATTAAGGTGAGGTCCGGGGACCCTAGGCTGTCTGCCTTGGCTGCAGTTCTATGGCCTCCCTGAGCACAGCCTGATCGGGGACAAAAGCAATCTAAAGCTGGAAGTAAAAAGAAACGGGCCAAGCGGAAGCAAACGGAAGACAGGGGAAACTCCCAATGCAAGAGATGTGGTAGGCCAGGTCATTGTTCAGACGACTGCAGGTCTGTGCACCATGCCAATGGTCAACTTTTGGTTAATTCGGGAAACTTCAGCAGGAGTGCAAACAGGGGGAATTGCTCTCCGAGGCAGAGGTTCCCCCAGGGCATGGCAGTGACACAGGCCTACTCAGCCGACTTAGGGGCAGCACCCAGGGATCAGCCGGGGTGGATGTCTACACCGCAGCAACAGTCGTGTTAGAAACCTGTCGTGTTTATAAGRTTCCCTTGGATGCTCATGGACCCCTAGGGCAGGGATTCAGYGCATTGCTTTTGGGCAGATCTAGTGCCACTGTTCAGGGAATCCTTGTACACCCAGGCGGCATCGACGCTGATTTCACAGGTCAGATTTGTGCTATGGTGTCAACACCCTCCCCCCCGTCACTATTCCTGAAAAGACTCGTATTGCTCAACTTGTGCCTTTTAAGTCCTGTGTTCCCAGGACAGAACAGTGAAGTCATGGAGATGGTGGCTTTGGATCTACGGGATCTCCAGTGGTCTTCTGGGCTGCAGACATCTCCAGACAAAAGCCACAGATGACGTGTACCCTGATCCTGCCAAACGCCGAGCTGCCTCAGGTCCAGCTCTGAGGCTTGATCGACACAGGCGCTGACGTGACAATCATCTCCTCCTCTGCATGGCCGCCTGCGTGGCCCTTGGCCGCCGTGGGGTCGGTCATTGCGGGGTTAGGAGGAACTGTGCAAAGCTACTTAAGCGAACGACCTGTCATGGTGAAGAACGCAGAGGGTCAAACAGCTACAGTTCGGCCCTATGTCACTGCAGCTCCGATTACCCTCTGGGGGCGGGATGTATTGGCTGCTTGGGGGGTACGGATCGGGACGGTTCTTTAAAGGGGGTCACTGTGCGGAAGGGCACCCAGTATCCTACGCTGCCTTTGCGGTGGCTGGTGAATAGACCTGTCTGGGATCCTCAGTGACCCCTGCCAAAAGAGAAATTGATGGCCCTTCGCCAGCTGGTTCAGGAGCAATTGCAACAGGGACACATTGAGCCTTCTACGAGTCCCTGGAACACTCCTGTTTTTGTAATTAAGAAAAAGTCTGGGAAATGGAGATTATTGCAGGATCTCAGGAGGGTTAACGCTGTCATGGAAGGCATGGGGGCATTGCAACT
The DNA here is from genome assembly GCA_018881555.1 of Amblyornis subalaris. NCBI lineage: Eukaryota > Metazoa > Chordata > Aves > Passeriformes > Ptilonorhynchidae > Amblyornis > Amblyornis subalaris. Next base: position 24,370 of record JACAXG010000447.1, on the reverse strand, counting down.
TGGTCTGCCCTCAGCTGCCATGATTCTGGCAGGATGGGATATCCTGATCATTGATTTGAAGGATTGTTTTTTCACAANGCAGAGGGTCAAACAGCTACAGTTCGGCCCTATGTCACTGCAGCTCCGATTACCCTCTGGGGGCGGGATGTATTGGCTGCTTGGGGGGTACGGATCGGGACGGTTCTTTAAAGGGGGTCACTGTGCGGAAGGGCACCCAGTATCCTACGCTGCCTTTGCGGTGGCTGGTGAATAGACCTGTCTGGGATCCTCAGTGACCCCTGCCAAAAGAGAAATTGATGGCCCTTCGCCAGCTGGTTCAGGAGCAATTGCAACAGGGACACATTGAGCCTTCTACGAGTCCCTGGAACACTCCTGTTTTTGTAATTAAGAAAAAGTCTGGGAAATGGAGATTATTGCAGGATCTCAGGAGGGTTAACGCTGTCATGGAAGGCATGGGGGCATTGCAACTTGGTCTGCCCTCAGCTGCCATGATTCTGGCAGGATGGGATATCCTGATCATTGATTTGAAGGATTGTTTTTTCACAATTCCTTTGCATCCTGATGACAAACCTAAATTTGCTTTCACTGTGCCTGCAGTGAACAGTGCTGAATCTGTGCAGAGGTATCAATGGAAAGTTCTCCCTCAGGGCATGAAGAACAGCCCGACTATCTGCCAGTGGTATGTTTCTCAAGCTTTGTCTGGAGTCCGGGAGCAGTTTCCTGAGGCATACTGCTATCACTACATGGATGATATCCTGGTGGCAGCATCCACCCAGGACGAGCTGCTGAGGATACAGCCTCTGCTGCTCGATGCTCTGCATTCTTATGGATTGCAAGTGGCTCCGGAGAAAGTCCAACGGCAACCTCCTTGGAGATACTTGGGAGTCAAAATTTTGGATCAAACCATACAACACCAGGAGGTGAAATTCTCGGCTTCTATTAAGACTCTGAATGATGCTCAGAAACTGCTGGGTGTCATCAATTGGTTACGTCCTTATTTGGGGCTAACCACTGTGCAACTTTCCCTGCTTTTTAATACTTTAAAAGGGGACCCCGAGTTGAATTCACCTTGGAAATTGACTCCTGAGGCGCGACGAGTGCTGGAGGAGGTTCAACAGGCYGTTTCTGCTCGTCAGGTTTATCGAGTGGATCCCTCCATTGATATCACTGTTTTTATTACCACTCCAGATTTCCATCCTACAGGTATCATTGGCCAATGGAATAAACAATGGCCTGACCCCTTGCATATCCTGGAATGGGTCTTTCTGCCTCACCAGCCGAGAAAGACAGCACCCACATTGTTTGAATTGATCGCTTGTTTGATAATCAAATGCCGCCAACGGTGCTTGCAATTGATGGCAGCGGATCCTGCAACAATTGTTCTTCCAGTACAGCAGGAACACTTTGAGTGGAGCCTTACCAACAGCGCTTCCCTGCAAAGTGCGCTGCAGAACTTCACGGGGCAGATTGCTTATCACCTGCCCAGCCATAAATTATTGCAATTGGCAAAATCGACCAGCCTCACCTTGCGGCCAAAAAATAGTCTGGTGCCAATTCAAGGACCCACCGTCTTCACAGATGGGTCTGGGAAAACCGGGAAAGCCATTGTCACCTGGAAGGAAGAGTCTGAGTGGTAAGTGCTGGAAGGCCACGAATCAGGCTCAGCCCAGCTGGTTGAACTGAGGGCTGTTGCCATGGCTTTTCAGCGGTTTTCTCAGGTGCCTTTGAATTTGGTCACTGACTCTGCTTATGTAGCAGACATCACTCAACGCTTAGATTGTTCACTTCTAAAAGAAGTTGACAATAAGGCTCTGTTTTCGCTATTGAAAACATTGTGGTGTGCAATTCAAGCTCGAGTTCATCCATATTACATCTTGCATATTCGAAGCCACACCAATTTGCCAGGTTTCATAACAGAAGGTAATGCCAGGGCCGACATGTTAGCTAACCCGGTGTGGGCAGCGCCTCAACCTGACACAATTGCGCAAGCCAAGGCATTGCACAACTTTTTCCATCAAAGTGCGCATACCCTGCAGAAGCAGTTCCATTTAACGCCAACTGAGGCTCGGGACATTGTCAGCACTTGTGCTGACTGTCAYGGACTCGCTGCACCTTTGCCATCTGGAGTAAACCCCAGAGGTCTAAAAGCCTTGCAGCTTTGGCAAACGGATGTCATGCACATCCCTGAATTTGGCAGATTTAAGTATGTGCACATGTCTATTGACACTTTCTCCTCAGCTATGTGGGCATCTGCTCATACTGGAGAGAAAGGCCGCGATGTCATTGCCCATTGGAGATTAGCTTTCGCGATCCTGGGCGTGCCGTCCTCTGTGAAAACCGATAACGGCCCTGCCTATGTTTCACAGAAGACACGGCAGTTTCTGCACCTATGGGGTGTAGATCACACTTTGGGTATTCCGCATTCCCCTACTGGCCAAGCCGTTGTTGAACGCGCTCATGGTACTTTGAACTGTGTTCTAGAAAAACAAAAAGGAGGAATGCATGGAGAAACCCCACAGAGCCGACTAGAAAAACCTTTGTATACAATTAATCATCTTA
>JACAXG010000447.1:0-21111 GCA_018881555.1 Amblyornis subalaris | reverse complement strand
AGAGGCCTTCTAACTCTCCCAGCATTTTCGTGAGACTTCTCTTTGTCTCTCTTTTCCCAGGAAAAACTATTATAAACAATCCTAGGAGTTTTTGTAAATTAATTAAGCTTCATGCAACTGCGCTTGCTATCATTCTTGCTTAGATAAATATTTTGGAATAGATGTTGTTAGAACTGACCAATGAACTTGGTAAGTGGTTGACCAAGGGTCCAATAGACTCTTGACATTTCTGTAAACTTCAAGCAAGCTAAGGGATATAAGCCGCTCTGTATAATTACAATTATTAATTAAAGCTGGCATCGCTTTGTTCTCCCTGGATTCTATGTCATATTTCTTGGGACACTTGCGACACTCGCTCACTCCTCTTCTGCAGTTGGACAGAGGAGAGAAAGTTTAACTAAGGGTTCATGAGTTGAGATAAGGAGTGGGAGAAATCACTCACTAAATACCATCAAGGGCAAAACAGGCTCAACTTAGAGATATAAAGTAAATTTATTGCTAAAAATATCAGAACAGTATAATGGGAAGTAAATTAAATCCTTAAAAACGCCTTCCACACATCCCTCCCTCCTTCCCAGCTCTACCTCCTACCCCAGTGACGCAAGGAGGAAGGGAATGGGGATTATAGTCAGTTCACCACCCAAGGCTTCTCCCGCTGCTCAGGGAGATGAGTCGTTCCCCTGGTGCACCGTGGGGTCCCTCCCACAGGAGACAATTCTCCACAAACTTCTCTGATGTGGCTCCATATCATGAGCAGCAGCTCTCTGTGAACTGCTGCAAAGTGAGTCCATCCCACAGGAATCAGCACCCCTCAAACTTCTGTGGTGTGGGTCACTTCCACGGGGTGCAGTCCTCCAAGGACAGGCTGCTCCAGCCTGGGAGCAAGTCCCCTCTCTCCACGAGTCTCCACAGGATCACAGCCTCCTCTAGGCATCCACCTGCTCCGGTGTGGGCTCCTCCTCCACAGGCTGCAGGTGGATCTCTGCATCCCCGGTAGACCCCCATGGGCTGCAGGGGGACAGCCTGCTTCACCATGATCTTCACCATGGGCTGCAGAGAAATCTTGGCTCCAGCGCCTGGAGCACCTCCTCCTCCTCTTTCTTCGCTGACCTTGGTGTCTGCATGTTGTTCTCCTCACATATTCTCATCCCGCTCTTCTCTGGCTGGAAAATTACAACTGCACAACAACCTTTTTTTTGACTTCTTCTTAAATATGTTATCACAGAGGCATTACCATAATTTCTAATTGGCCCAGCCTTGGCCAGTGGCACATCCATCTTTAGAGCCATCAGGTATCGGCTCTGCTGGACATGGTGGAAGCTTCTAGCAGCTTCTCACAGAAGCCACCTCTGTGGCCCCCCCACTACCAAAAACCAAGCTGTGCAAAACTAATACAAAAGTAAAAGTAAATTAGCAGCCAAATTCTTAGATGGTAAACAGCAGCCTCCCCCGATCCCAACTCATAATTTCCTCAAATGAAGAGGTCAGCTCACAAATCACTTATACTTTACTTTTCACCTGTGACAGAAGACTTCTCAAAAATTGTTTGCAAAGCTGTGATATGTCAAAGCCTCCACCTGCAAAATCAACTAACATCCCTGGCCACATCCAACAGAGCCAAGGCAGAGCCAGCAAGCAAGCTCTGTTCTGGCAGCCCCACCATGCCATTGCAGAGCAGGCTGGGGCATGCTTGCAAAAGGGCCTGGGACAATCAATCTCTGCCAAGGTTCTGCCCCAGTTTCTTCCAAACACGGAGACTGAGATAGCCCAGAAGCTTGGCACAGCCCTCACATCAGCCATGTCATACAACTGCCAAAGTGGGATCCACATCTGAGCTGTTTGTGAATTCTGGGCAACTCAAGTTGGCCATTTCTTGCTGTGACTTCCCAGTGGTTTCAAAAAGATCTGTGTAAGGGAAATCGATCAGGATCAAATATTTTGACTGGTAAATCAATTGACACACTGTCATGGTTTGACCCGGTGTGAGACAAATCTGATTAGTTAAAACAGGTGATGGGCAGTTCTATGAGCCACTTGATTTTAGTATACGACTCTGTGGAAAGAATGTTATAAGAAACCACCCAGGAAGTGACACTTCACTTGCTTCCTTGCTCCCAGCTGCACCCACGAGTGGGAGAGGCTCCCCCCCCACCCCCGGGCCAGGGGCCCAGGGCCCGGGGGGCCCAGCTGGGGCCCTGGCCTCATCCCCACCGGTCCCGCGCCGTTTGGACCCGAGAGGAGCTGGTCTATTGCCATCTGGACCAAGGCCAAACAGAGAAGCAGCTAAGCCGAGCCAAGCTACGCAGAGAAGCTGAGATTTGCAGAGAAAAAAACCCTTTCGGAGGTGGATGGGTGAGATCAAAGGGTGACCTTGCTGTTGCAGATAAGGTGAATTGCAGTAATTAATTAGCAGCCAATAGACTATTGAAATTTGGATGGCTGCCAGCGCAGATGCCGCAGCTCGAGGGGGGGAGAAGCTGTTTTGCTGATACAGACCAGAGACGTAGCTGTATGATTTAAAGGGGGAGGACACAGCTGCATTATCTGACGGAAGCATGTAAAACTGTTACAAATACTTCTGTAGGCATTTTCTGCAAATATTAACCTCTTCTCTAAGCCAGAGAGAAAGGAAAGCAAATTACGTGAAGGACTGATATGGCGACCAGCAGCCTAACGGAAGAGAAGACAGGAGTGGCGGGAAGTGCCAGAGGAGAAGCCATCTTTAAAAGCATCAGGTTTTCACCTTTCTGTAAGCTGTGTGATCTGGAATAGAGCCAAACTGAATTTCTCTGTAATCACAAAATACAAGACATGGGGGGATTTGGAATTCATCAGCCTAAGATAAGAGCATTTTACGCCTGAGCAGATGAAATTGCAGCCTTTGGAGATTATGAGTAAAAGCAGGAGACTGTACCTTTGCTGCCTTTAGGCTGGAATGACTTATTCTTAAATGTTTAACCCCATTAGACTTTTCTTGTGACCCACAAAGTGCCGAGAGTATTGTGGGAGAGAAGATACACCACTGCAACACCTGGGCGGGCTGTGGTGTTTCCCCAAAGGTTTGAAACCACGCTGAAGACACACTGTAGGGAGCTATCTTCTGTGGGATGGATCCCACTACACTACAGAAAGAACTCTTTATCCCATAAAGTGGCAATAAGAACTCTTAATCATAAGATCAGAATCTCATGTTTATGTCCTTTGCGTGATCAGTGAGAAAGATTGGGATGTATTGGGAGGAGAATGATATTTGTACATTATGCCTTAATATTTTTTTTTATTCTTTCTATTCTTAGTAGTGTTAGCGAAATAAATTATTTAATCATTTTCCAGGCTTGTAGCCTGTTTCTGCCGTCTCCTCTCCTCTGAAGAATATAACATGGGGACCTGGAGCCTGCCTCCAGGTTAACCCTTGACACACACAGTTTGTTTGAAGATCAACATTTCTCTAATGTCTGTTACAAAGTAAAAATATCTTTTCTTGATGACTCATTTTCCACACTAAAGAATGTCCATGGGTGGCAGAACAGAGTTGAAGCAATTCTATTTTTTTTTCTCCTGTGACTATTGTAGCAGTTCTAAACTCCAGCATGAAATAGAAATGAAGCACTTACAAGATATTTCCAGCAACTGAACTGAACCACACTATTTTTTAACCTCTTTTGCCATCATTTTTTATCTAGATGCATATTATATTCAATTCATTTCAGCACTCTTTTGTTCACCCTCAGAATCTGACCTTCCGAACAGAGGCAGAAGTAGGGGTTTTATTGCGTCCGTCAAATGGATGGTGCATTATTTGCAAAAACTTATTTGCTATTAGTGTTGTGAGTACAGTCATGCTTTAGTTAAGTTAGGAATAAATTAATTTAATGGGAATATATTTATCCCACAGGATTAGACTCTAAACAATAGCTTCTCGGTATAAGGACTACCTCAGAAAACCTCTGCAACACTGCTGGGTTCTGAAACTCTACAGAGCTCAGCAAGGGCTTGCTGCCTCCTGTCGTAGCACCCCCCTACTACACTACACTTTAAGTGGAGATGATAACATAATCCCTTTTGCTCTAGATGACAAAAAGTGTGGGATTTCAACACCACCTAGACTCAGGAGAAGTAGGTGATCCCAGCATCCTCATAGTGAAGGAACAATTTTCATACACTCAGAAGCTGGGCAGAAAACAGACCACAGATTCTGGAACCAGTGTGCCCAAAACAGAAACAGCAGGAAGTCTGGGAAGGCTTATCATAAAAGATTTCCTTGCCTCCTCCTCCTTCCCTTGAGCAAGCTGACTCACAGTTTCCCAGCAGCACAGGCAGTCTATCCCAGCAACGGCAAAGCATGCATATTGGAGTGGCTATAATGAAACTCCAGTGGGTTGAAAGGGGATGACAGAAAAAGTGGGGTTTTTTTGGAAAGGTAGGGGGATAGGAACAGCTAGTTTCAAGGGAGACTGTAACGAATGTGATAAGAGTTTAAACCAGGTTTTTGTCTCTGCTCAGATTTGTGACAGTAGACAGCGGCCCTGCTAAGGTGGCCTGCACCTTAGCACAAAGTAAAATCACTTTCGTTTGCAGGTTTTTTAATGATGGCCGATCAGGTCTATTACAAATGGATTATTTATTTAATAGACACAAAAACAACAGACATAAGATTCTAAACAAAACTACATACTACACAGGTTAGTAAAGAAACAATACTAGTAAAACACTGTGTTACCATGAGTAATATGCTGGCCACGCAAATTACTAACTACACAGGCTAACAAGAAATATCACTAGTGAGTTACGATATAAATATACAGTGCACGAATTAGGTACCAATAGTTCAGTTACCAAAGAAATAGTACAGCTTAGGAAACCAATATATATCTTACCAACAAAGGATAATGATGTATACAAGTCTCCTTTCACTCAACTTCTAGAAGAGAAAGTTACTCAAGCCGGGTGTCCCGCAGCTCAAGGGGTCTCTCCTTATGCACCTTAGAGATGCATAGAAGATTTTCCAATTTGTGAGAGTTACAGTGGATCTTTTATGGTTTGTAAAGTCTTAGTGTCTGAGAGTCACAAAATTCCAGCATAATCCCTTTCACAGCAGCTGTTTATTGTCAGCTAATTATGTTAACATTCAGGCGTCTGAATGTCTCACACGACTGGGCTGGAGAGATTCCCTGATTTATGCAAACAACAGATAACCTTCACCTGAGGAGGAAGGGGGAAGGAGGGATATGGACTGCCTCGCCACAGAGACCAGAAAGCTCTCATCAGGTGGTAAGCAGCAGTGGGCACCTCCTGCCTTCCAGTATCACACACTGCCCCTATACACCTCCAGTATCCGTTTCCTCCAGCAGAAATGGCGATCCCAGCCCACACCTCTTCTGCAACCCAAAGAGTCACTGCTTCCCACACACTGAACATCCATTCTACCCTTACCCACATGTGCCTTTCTGCCTGCTGCGGAGGAGAAAGGCCAAAGCCAGGCCACGGAGAGGCCATACATTTTGTTCCTTGCCACACCAGAAGGAACAAGCATTAAAAAGAAGAAAATTTTCTGCATGGAGAAGGAGGCAGAGGAACTCTCTCTGTACAGGAGGTAATCAAAACGCAAATTGCCCCAACAAGTCCTACACCCTGTACATAAACATAAAACAAGAGTTGCTTTGTTCTTATCTGTTATGGGTTCGAAAAAATGAAAATTTGTTTCCTTTCCCTCATATAGGAGGGAGGCTGTGTAGGTGGGGAGGGGCTGGCCGGGAATTGATGGGCGATACTTAAGAACAAAAGGGAGTTATCTGTCCAACCTCATTCCGCGCTGATCACCCAGAATGGACGATACTTAAGGACAAAAGGGATCACTTGCCCAGCCCAGAGGCCAGGACAATTCTCCCAGTTAAAGAAAACAAAGACCTGGAAATACTGGCAAGGGGGTTGTTTCCCCAGAGGCTGGAGTTTATCATCCCGAGAGATGAAGGGGAATTGCCCGAGACTTTGGCAAGAGGTGGGCAGAGACCGGGCTTGCTTGGCTTTCTCCGCTCGGCGTTCGGGGAGGATGGTCGTGTCTGCAGCAGAGTGCCGGTTTCGCTCCAGGAACACCGCTACACTGCGATGTCTCCGCCAGGGTCCCGCGGCGGCACATGGTACAGAGTTACGCTGTAACCAATCGCCGCCCGGAGCTGCTCGTCTCTGCTGTTCCTGCCTTCTGCTGGCCCCTCGGTGGGTGATACCGAGGTCCATCGCTCCCCAGTCAACCCTACCTGCTTGCGCTGCTTGCTGCCTGCCGCCGAGGTTGGTGGAGCCGGGCTGCTGCTCTGTGGGTTCGCACTGGGAGCGACCCCCTCCCCCTTCCCGTTTGTTGGAGCCGCCATTGCCCTGTGAGGGTCGTCGCGCTCGCGCCACAGYGCCCCCTGCAGCCGCGGGGGAGTCACCGCAGCCTCTCTGCTCCAACGGAGAATCTCCCAACAACACACAAGGGACAGTTAAGGGGTTTGTCTGTTCTCTTATGGTTGCCGTTTAACTGTCTTGTTATATATATATATATATATATCCCTAGAAAAGAACTGTTATTCTTTTTACCGCATCTTTGCCTGAGAGCCCCGTAATTTCAAAGGTAAAGTAATTCGGAGGAGGGAGGGGGGTCATTCTCTATTCAAGGAACGTTTCCCACCTTCCTTGACAGACACCTGTCCTTCAAATCAGGACATTATCTTAAGAGGGAAGGCATTTATGCTCATTTTCAGTGAAATGCAAATATATATTAATTTAANCATTTATGCTCATTTTCAGTGAAATGCAAATATATATTAATTTAACTCAAGTGCCTCTTGTTACTTTGAGACAATTTTCTCTAATGCTCTGCTGTGTTGCAAAGTCATTACTCTATAAGGCTGTCTGTGACAGCTCAGGAATTCCTTCCCATGCTCTCTCTACTTACTAGATAAACTTATGTATTTATTCAGGTTTAAACATTACACAGCACCAGATACACACTCTTACTACCTTTAAAAATGCAAATGTCTGGTTAAACCTGTCCAATAACAAATATTTGACATGGTTCATAGATCTCTGAGATAGTACAGTCTTCCAGACTAACTTTGATTTTGCATTTATAAGGGAAAAAGATTGAGGTTTGCTCATACAAAGAGAGAGGACAGGTGCTTTCAGGTAGAGACAAAAATTTTCACAAGCAACCACAGGTATAACCCGAAGAGCAGTGTTTTCAGACAGCATTAGTGCAAGCAGCCCTAAAGATATGGACAGACTAATCAGTTGCCTGTGTGTATAAACTCTTCAACCCAGCAGCAGCTGATCTGAGAGCAGATCTGAAGATGCCTTTTCACACTCTTCACCTTCTCAAGTCAATACCAAATACACATCTACAGATTTATTCCCCAGTATGAGAATTAACCTGGGCACTTTTTACTGACTGCAGACACAAAGGTGGATAACACCAAATGGATTCACTAATGTTTGTACAATGTGGTGAAGAAATAAAAAAAGAAAGAGGCACAAAATTTACCAAACTGCAAAACAGTGCATCAGAACAGGCACTAAGGTTTTCTGTTCACTACATTTCCAATTCAAGCATAATTTTCTTGAAATCTGCTGACAGAGTCAAAGAGCTAACAGCTGTTGTATACGGACACTTATTTCTCTTGGTGATTCTTTTCACTTCTAAGATCTTGAAAAATGCAGGTGCTAAGCCAAGAGAATCTAGTATGAGTTATTATTCTGTATTGACCCCAGTGAAGAAACTACCATAGACATATATTCTGGGAATAGAAATACAGCCACAATAAAAGTACATTCACAATGTAAGTCTAGAATCATAAACGTGGGCCATATGCTGTCCATATCTGAGTCTGCAGTACAGAAATACTAGCTAAACACAGATCATCTGCCAAGTGAGACAAATGTTTTTGAAAGACTTGTAGAACTTCAGAGAACTCAGGTTTCACTGGGTCATTGTCCAAGGACAATGTCTTCACTCAGGATTCAAAATCCATGTTAGTCATGAGGAGTTATAACCCATCTAAAATATTTGCAGGTTTATCAACTCTCTCCTTAGTTGTGAACCTCCAAACCAATATATCACTGAAGAACACAAGATTTGTCCTCACAGGTCTTAGACTCATCTGTCTTTCAAGGTATTGTATTGTGCTTTATTTCTTTTAAGTACAGGTCAGAACAGACCCCTCAAGCAAAATATGGAACAAAAGCAAATTCTTATCTCACAGGGCTTTTTAATCCATTCATGCCCTATACTATAACACAAACAAGAATGGAGAATGGTTTCTTTCTCTCTCCTTCAGTTTCAAACTCATCTACATGACAAATGTGTACTTTCAGTGATAACATATTATCTCCTTTGAAGAGTGATAAACTTTTGACCCTTGGCACTTCATTTAGATATGTTGGGGTCAAAAGTCTAGCAGAAATATCTTTCCTGATACCTATTTCACAATGGTCAATATGAGAAAAAGAAAGGAAACAAAAGGCACTGGAATAAAAATAGAAGAAAGCCAATAGCAAACATGACACACAATCCTGTAGGGGTCACAGAGATGATCATAGAATCATAGAATATGCTGAGTTGGAAATGAACCACAAGGATCATCGAAGTCCAACTCCTGGCCCTGCACAGGAAAACCCCAAGAATCCCACCATGTGCCTGAGAGCATTGTCCAAATGCTTCTTGAACTCTGGCAGCCTTGGGGCCATGACCACTTCCCTGGGGAGCCTGTTCCAGTGCCCAGCCACCCTCTGGGTGAAGAAACTTTTCCTGATATCCAACCTAAACCTCCCCGAAACAGCTTCATGCTGTTCTATCAGGTCCTGTCACTGGTCACCAGAGAGCAGAGATCAAGGTCTGCCCTTCCACTGACCCTTGTGAGGAAGCTGCAAACTGCAATGAGATCTCCCCTCAGTCTTCTCTTCTCCAGGCTGAACAAGCCAAGTGACCTCAGCTGCTCCTTGAATGGCTTCCCCTCTAGGCCCTTCACCATCTTTGTGGCACTCCTACGGATGCTCTCTAATAGCTTTATATCTTTCTTATATTGTGGTGCCTAAAACTGCCCCCAGCACTCGAAGCAAGGCCACACCAGTGCAGAGTAGAGCACGACAATCCCCTCCCTCACCATCTGGTGATGCTTTGCCTGACGCCCCCCAGGACACGGTTGGCCCTCCTGGCTGCCAGGGCACTGCTGGCTCATATTCAACTTGCTGTGGACCAGGACCCCCAGGTGACTTTCCACGGTGCTGTTCTCCAGCCTCTCATTCCCCAGTCTGTCTGTACATCTAGGGTTGCCCCATCCCAGGTGCAGAATCCAGAACTTGCCTTTGTTAAGACTTCAGATGGTTGGTGATTGCCCAGCCCTCTCATTTGTTGAGGTCTCTCTGCAGGGCCTCTCTGCCTTCGAGGGAGTCCACAGCTCCTCCCAATTTAGTGTTGTCAACAAACTTACTTAGTATGCCTTCGAGTCCTGCATCCAGTCCTTTATGAAGACATTGAAGAGCACAGGGCCTAAGATGGAGCCCTGTGGAACCCCACTTGTGACCGGTCAGCAGCCTGATGTGACCCCAGTCCTTTTGTGCCCAACCCGTGAGCCAGTTGCTCACCCTATCGCACAATGTGTTTATCCAGCTGTGGGATGGACAGTTTGTCCAGAAGGATCCTGGGTGAGACAGTATCAAAAGCTTTACTGAAATCCAAAAAGATTCCATCAACTGGCTTTCCTTGATCAACTAGATGGGGCACCTTGTCATTAAAGGAAATCAGGTTCGATAAGCAGGACTCTCCCCTCATGAAGTCATGCTGGCTGTGAGCGACAACTGCATTGTCTTTCAGGTGTTTTTCAATAACTTCCAGAATAATCTTCTCCATAGTTTTACCAGGCACTGAAGTGAGACTGACAGGACTGTAGGTTCTGTGATCCTCCTTCTTGAAAATCGGGAAAACATTCACCAGCTTCAAGTCAGCTGGGACCTCTCCAGATTCCCAAGACTGCTCAAAAATCATCGAGAGAGCCCTCATGATGACATCAGCCAGCTCTTTCAGGCTTCTCTGATGAATCCCAACAGGCCCTATAGACTTATAGAGATCCAGATGGAGCAGAAGATACCATATAACTTCAGGGTCAAGTGGGAGTTGATCATTCTTGCAGTCATGGTCCTCCAGCTCAGGGCACTGGGCCCCCCTTAGTCTATTATCAGTGTTGAAGACAGGCAAAGAAAGCATTAAATATCTCCATCTTGTCTATGTCCCTGTTTGTGAGGTGACCATCCTCATCCTGTAATGGACTGATGTTATTTCTGAACTGCCTTTTGCTATTAATTTATTTTAAAAATTCTTTTTATTGTCCCCCACATTTCTGGCAGCTTCAACTCCAGTTGAGCTTTGGCCATACGAATTTTCTCCCTACAGTGGTGAGCAGCAGCTCTGTGTTCCTCCCATGTCACCTGACCTTGCTTCCACTGGGCACACACCTTTCTTTTTCGCCTTAGCTCCAGTAGAAAATCCCTGCTCAGCCAACCAGCCTTCTGCCTCATCTGCTTGACTTCTCACTTTTAGGAAATGCCTGTTCCTGTGCTCTTAGGAGGTGGTGCTTAAAAAGTGACCAACACTGATAAGACCCCAGCCCCTTCAAAAGTATTTTCCCAGGGAACCTCACTTAATAGTTCCCTGAGCAGCCTGGTGTTTTCCCTCCTCATGTCCAGGGCTGAAGTTTTGCTGGCACTTTTCCACCTGTCAACAGAGATTTTATACTCAATTGCTTTGTGGTCACTCTGGTCAAGATGGCCACCAATCACCACATCACTCACGAGACTCTCTGTTAACAAGCAAGAAATAAAAAAAACCACTTGTCCCTCTCCCCCAATATATAGCATTTTGTTTAGATGAAGTGCAACACTTGGCTTTCTGTAAAGAATGTCACCTGAGCTCTCCCAGGTGACCCAGGGCCCTCTGCCACCCTTGTCAGGAGATAGAAGAATACTTGTTTTCTACATTCCCACTTATTCAATTCTCAGGACTGAGCAGTCTGAAATAATAGTATTCATATTCCATGCCAACTTGCTTCTCTTTCCTGTAGAAAAACATAAGCAACAATAAGTTCAGGACTATTTTAAACTTTAAAATGTGTATGTTACTGTATTTTCAGCATACAAATAAAATCTGGTTGCATTAATTTGACGGTTTCTAAAATCTAAATTTCAAATACAAAATAACACTAGGAATGCATTGTTGCCTATGAAAATAGAATCCTGGAGATTTTGTGGAAAGCTGATTTCCAAAGCATTTTTCTATAATTTATGTTTACAATTATAAAGAACACATTTGCTTCCAAAAGAAATTATTTAAAATTATTTTGGTAAGGATTCCTTCACTTCAAATTGCATAGATTTAAAATTACTGAAGGGATAATTTTTGTTTCTCTTTGTCCTGTTCTTTTAATCACTTACTTATATACAGACAAAGTTCAATACATTCTAATATATCAAGACAGTCAAACTCTCCATTCCCTCTCTTCACCAAGATGTCTTTCTTCCCAATTTGTCGATCAGATTCTCTTCCTTCTTCCCAATTTTCTTCTGCATTTTATTTTCTCACCTTCTCTTCATATCCATTTCTCCTCTCTTGGCCTGCATAGAGCTCTAAAAGGGCTATAGTTCATTATTATAAATGGAAAGAGTTTAAAAGTTCCTCATTATTTGTTTAAACATTGAAAATCGTGTCTCTACACATGTTCCTACAGATGAGTTTCCAATCAAAATGGTAAATACCTGTTGTGGATAGGTAAAACCTTACAAAATGAAGGCCTTGTTACTCTTGTAAAATCATGGCTCACTCCTGTTACTTCAGCTAAGGAGAGAAGGACTCTGGGAATGAAATCAGCTGACTTAGAGGTAGAAAAACAAGTTATATAACCATTGCGTGTTCACATCGTGGCTTATGGTAATTGGTTGAATTAATGTTTGTTATATTTCAATGGTATGTAACTGATAAGGGGTTAACTGCTTAAAAAGGCCTGTTTTTTGCAATAAACGAGCTCCCTTTTGCACCTGCTTGGGGACTGCGTCTCTCTGTTTGTTACAAATATCTTTCAAATGAAATATGTTTATATGGTTCCAGTGCAACCTGGAAGTTGTAGTATGGGATCCTTGTGTCCTCTGTGGATTAGATATCCCATATTTAACACAGTGGCAAACCGTCTTGCACATGTGTCCTGGGTAACCCAAAATGTTATTGTGTTCCAGAGCTATCTGTGCCCAAAACTTGTTGCTGTCTCTTTAAGACCCTGCAGCCAGGAAACGGAATGGTGAGGTGAGGGGGAGCTGGCCAGGCTTTTTAAATTGGAGCATGGAAGCCGAGCTCTCTCTCTTGCCTCGTGGTCTTTGCTCAAGGCAGAGACTACTTCATTGGTGTTTTTTTCCCCTCTTGTTTCTCTCTTGCATCTTGGACTGCCTCAAGGCAAATTCCCTGCATGCCTGCCTACAGCCACAGCAGCACACTGAAAGGAGCGGAGCGGGCTCGCTGCGTGCAGTCCTCCCAGCCTCTAAGTAGCACCCAGCTTAAACGAGAAGGCAGAGTTGCCCCAGCCCAGCTGCCTTGCCTTGCTGTCTCCTGCTGAAAGGAAGGCGAAATCCCTCCACGAGTTCTAGTCCTTGACTGAGTACCAGCTGCCAGTGTGCCAGCCGCATTTGCCGATGGAGTTGCCACCGCCAGGGAGATAAGAGGGAGGGAGGGCTAACACCATTTTCCCTTTCTCTTTTGAGCCACACGCTCTGCTGTGGAGAGCGCCATCTTGGGGGGGTGTTACTCTGCCATTTTAAGCTTCTCTTTGTTCCCGGAGAGGTATCTGCAAGATTTAGCAATTTTGTATCTAGTGATTATTTACTGTTATTTTTTGCCTCTTGCTGTTTCACTTGTCAGTAAAGTGTTATTTTTTCACTTATATCTACTCGTATTCATTTCTACTTATTGGTGGAAAGGGACTGGCTAAAACTAAGGGGAGGTAACTCACTTTAGTGTCCCCCCCTTAAGTTGTCTTAAACCAAGACTACATGATACATCACCAAAGGCAAATAACCAACAAACAAAACACACATTTCATTACAAAGAGATAATAAAAGGAACTCTAGATGGAAAACAGGAGCAAAAGCTCCATAGGAAGCAGTGTGGAAAATGTCTTGGGCTGATGGGAGCTCAAGACTCATGCTTTGACTCCTCCCTGCTCCAAAGTTCCCAGGTGAACTCACCAGAGGCTGGCATTTGGATGTTTGGAGAAGGGAGGCTCTGAAGGTAGTGGCCTAGGGTGCTATCTGGGGTGCCAAATTATTGAGGAAAACTTCCTGTCTGACCATTCAGGAGGCACTCTGGCAGTCATATTCCCACCACCAGAGACTTTAACTGGCTGGGACCAAAGCCCCTTCACGGTGGGCGGCTTCAGTGAGCTGATGGTTGCCCCGCTTGACTCCCTACACACACCACAATCACACAGTCAGACCAGATATCCCATAGCAGAGTCTCAGACCTCTGGATCCTTAAAACAATTTGATCATGGCGCAGTAACACAGGTACAGCTTGAGCTTGGTGCCTCTGTGGAGGGACCCCAACCAAGGAATCCCTGGGCTTTTGTACCCTTACAGTCTATGTGCCTGACAGTCTGGAATCTTCCTGATGAGTCATTGGCTCCTGCTGTGTCTCTGAGTGGTCAGTCACCTGGCCAAGCCACAGGTCCTCGGGCCCTTTGTTGTGCAAAGGGTCAGTGCAAGGTCGTGGTCTCTTGCCTGGGACTCTAGCCATTTCCTGCCACACAGAGCTCAATCTGCAGCTCGCACTGCAGCTGCCCCTGAGTTGCCCACACTAAATGTATTCCTCAACATTATCATGAAAAATCACTTCATTTGAATTCAATTATGAACATCTTAATTACATCTTCATTACTTTTACAACATTAACTCAGGCAAGTGTAGGGCTCCCTGTGCCTTGCACAGATATATATTACAAGAGTACCTATCCAAGCAAAGCTATAATCTCATTTTGATCAAGGTCTCATACGGCAGAAACACACAAAACTGGACTATAACTTCTGGATTAAGATGTGAGCAGCTCTCCAGTCCTTTGCTGTGACAGGAGCTTCCCCAGCTTGTGCGGATCTGGATGATGATAAAGTATTAGGGTAATTGGTGATGTATCTTTCTTAATCACTATAGGCAATCTTTTGTAGCAATGATTAGGTGCATTGCTTGGCTTATCCTTTTGTAATTCTTCGCAGTTTTGCATTATAATAAATTACACTTATTCTTTAAATTGGTGTCTGTGTCTTTTGTGCTGACCCTGTGTCGTGGTCGGGCCCCCACGAATTGGGCACCAAATATGTTTGTCACAGTTTGGACAAACTTAGGAGGAAGACTTGAAGAGCCTCCTCTGTAAAAGATAGGGGTCCTAAAACTCCCTTCCCCTCCCCTTAAGAATTTCTCGGAGGAAAGTGAAAAAACCTTGTTTATTTAACAAAACCCAGCAGCTGGGGGAGGGTGCACGCAGGCACCAGGGGAAGGGAAAGGGAAATAAAAAATGAATAATGTTAGATAATAAACCTCTTGTGGTAAAGACAACCTGGATGGATTCAGAGTCCTTTTCTGGGTGTGGTCATCTACTCTGTCTCTAGCTAGCTGCTTGAGTATGGAGTAGGCCCTCTCCAGGCCCAGGGTGTAGGTAGGCCCCAGAGTTCAGTAGTCTGTTGTAAAGTTCCAAAGTATTAAGAACTATTGCCTATTGGCAACACATCAGGGAGGCCTAGTACCACTCCATACCCTCAGTTTATCCAGTCTTTCTAAAACTTATCTCAGCACCATTTCCACCAGATACATTTTTGCCTCTTGGTGGAAGAGAAAAACAAACTTAAGATGAAAATTGCACTTCACAGTTAAAATTCTCCCTGGGATATACTTCCAAGTATTATATAGAGTATTTACTCAAAAGAACTGAAAGGGCTGAGATACAAAACCCTCATTAGAGAATACACAGATTTTTGTATTATGAATATTCTCCCTCTTTTGCTGCTATGGTGTAGCCCAAGCCCAAGTTATCTAAAGAGGAGCCTGCAACATAGCAACATTCCTTAGATGTCACTCACTTTACGTTTTCTCCTCCGTCACAGAGCCTCAAGCTATATAACAGGATGGCGTGATTTAAAATTCCCTCCAGCTATATTGTTATTAGTCAGTTTAAATTTGTTCCTCCCCGAGATGTTTCATTGGTTTTCTCTCATGTATCCCTACTCTTTGATTGGTTAAGATCTGTTATCCCTACCCCTTAAAGCGGCAGAGACAGAGCGAGAAACTCTCTCTCTGCTAGCTTCCCTTCAAGATACGTACCCTGCCTCCCCAGGGCAGAGAAATAAACTTGGAATATAGCTACAGGAGCCTGTCTCTTTCCTCTTTTGCCTTCGCTTCTGCCTTATGAACTGCCTGCTGTGAAAAGCCACAAACCTCAGTTAATTCATTCGTCGCTACTTCTGTGGACTGAGAACCCAGAAGGCCGCAGGCCTGGCTGGACCCAGGCAAGGGCAGGAAAAGTGGCACTCTTTTCTCCATATTACGACACAGAATTAACAATTCCCAATAAAGTGTCAGTGGTAATAAATAATAAAAAAAAATAATAATACTGGTGTGAGGATAGGAAACTCCACAACCTGACAGTATAGAAGGTATATTTATCATTCTCTTGAGACTTGCCACTTAGGCTATATTAGTCATGATGCCTACAGATTTTTAGCTTTTTATATATTTTTATATATTTGTAGCTTTGTAGATTTTTAATATATAGTTGTATAGTTTTTAACGCTTTCACACACTTTAGAATAGCAGATTATCCTTTCTCACACATTTATGCGAGCTTCTTGAAATTCTGTTTAGTCTTATTTTCAAGAAAAGAATTTCTAACAAGGATACCCCATTTTGTATCAGCACTTGGGAGACAACAAAATATAGGGCTAAGAACTCTTGGAAGGAGTCTGAGGGGCAGACCCAAGGGTGGGTTATCAGGGCAACCAGTCTCCTATTGGATGTACTTGCTAGATATACTAACTAATTAATCTTATAAAAATTGTGAAAATCCCATACTGAGTGTGCGCATAGCTATATTTTGTGCACCTGAAAGCTTTCATTAAAGAACTGCTCTTTATGTTATCAATCCTAATATTGTTTGAAAGTTTTTGTCTTTCAATTCTAGGAAACAGTCAACGAAGGAAATATGGCACAGTGGTTGGAGGATGATTGGGACACAATGACCATGAAATTATAGAGTTCTCAATATTTGGTGGAATGAGAGTGAACATCAATAAGACTTTTACATTGGACTTCAGGAGGGCAGACTTCAACCTTTTTAGGAGACTTATTCAGAGAGTTCCTTGGGAAGCAGCCCTCAGGAACAAAGGAGTACAGGAAAGGTGGGCATACTTCAAAACAGATCTTGAGGGTACAGGAACAGACTGTTCCTGTGCGATGAAAGATGAGTCGACGAGGCAAACGTCCACCCTGGATGGACAATGAAGTTTTGAAGGAACTTAAGAATAAAAAGAGGATGTATCATCTTTGGAAGGAGGGTCAGGTCTCTCAGGCAGTATTTAAGGAGGCTACKAGGGCATGTAGGAAAAAAATTAGGGAAGCCAAAGCTCAGTTTGAACTTAATTTGGCAAACCTTGTAAAGGATAATAAAAAATGTTTCTACAAATATATTAATGACAAAAGGAAGGGTAAGACCGACCTTTGTTGTCTACTGGATGCGGAAGGGAATTTAGTAACTGCAGGTGAGGAGAAGGCGGAAGTGCTTAATGACTTCTTTGCCTCGGTCTTTATTGGAAAGACGGTTTGTCCTCAGGACCACTGTCCTCCTGGGTTGGCAGATAGTGTCAGGAAGCAGAATGGTCCCCCTGTTATCCAGGAGGAGGCAGTTAGGGAACTGCTGAGCCGCTTGGATATTCATAAATCTATGGGACCAGATGGGATCCATCCCAGGGTGATGAGGGAGCTAGCAGATGAGCTTGCAAAGCCACTCTCCATCATTTATCAACAATCTTGACTCACTGGAGAGGTTCCAGATGACTGGAAGCTGGCCAATGTGACACCCATTTATAAAAAGGGTAAAAAGGAGGATCCTGATAATTACAGACCAGTTAGCCTGACCTCAGTACTCAGTAAGGTTATGGAACCGTTTATATTGAGTGCTATTACGCAGCACCTACAGGATGGCCAGGGGATGAGACCCAGCCAGCATGAGTTTAGGAGGGGTAGGTGATGTTTGACCAACCTGGTCTCCTTTTATGACCAGGTGACCTGCCTGGTGGATGTGGGAAAGGCTGTGGATGTTGTCTATTTGGACTTCAGCAAGGCCTTTGACACTGTCTCCCACAGCATCCTCCTGGAAAAGCTGGCAGTCCGTGGCTTGGACAGAAGCACTCTTCACTGGGTCAAGAACTGGTTGGATGGCCGGGCCCAGAGAGTGGTGGTGAATGGTGCTGCATCCAGCTGGCGGCCAGTCACTAGTGGTGTTCCTCAGGGGTCTGTGCTGGGACCAGTTCTGTTTAATATTTTTATTGATGACATGGATGAGGGCATTGAGTCCTTCATTAGTAAATTTGCAGACGACACTAAGCTGGGAGCATGTGTCGATCTGTTGGAAGGTAGAAGGGCTCTGCAAGGGGACCTGGAACGGTTGGATAGATGGGCAGAGTCCAATAAGATGAAGTTCAATATGTCCAAGTGCCGAATCCTGCATTTTGGCCACAATGACCCCCTGCAACGCTATAAGCTGGGGACAGAGTGGCTGGACAGTGCCCAGGCAGAAAGAGACCTAGGGGTACTGGTCGACAGCTGACTCAACCTGAGCCCGCAGTGTTCCTTGGTGGCCAAAAAGGCCAATGGCATCCTGGCCTGTATCAGGAATGGTGTGGCCAGCAGGACCAGGGAAGTCATTCTTCCCCTATACTCGGCACTGGTGAGGCCGCACCTCGAGTACTGTGTCCAGTTCTGGGCCCCTCAGTTCAGGAAGGATGTTGAGACACTTGAGCGTGTCCAGAGGAGGGCAACAAGGCTGGTGAAGGACTTGGAACACAAGCCCTATGAGGAACGGCTGAAGGAGCTGGGGTTGTTTAGCCTGGAGAAAAGGAGACTCAGAGGCGACCTTATCACTCTACAATTTCCTGAAAGGTGGTTGTAGTCAGGTGGGGGCTGGTCTCTTTTTCCAGGCAACAACTGACAGAACAAGAGGACACAGTCTTAAGCTGTGCCAAGGAAAATATAGGTTGGATATCAGGAAAAAGTTTTTTACAGAAAGAGTGATTAAATACTGGAATGGTCTACCTGGGCATGTGGTGGAATCACCATCCCTAGACGTGTTTAAAAAGAGATTGGATGTGGCACTCGGTGACATGGTTTAGTTTAGTTGAGATGTTGGAGCATGGGTTGGACTCGATGATCTTGTAGGTCTTCCAACCTGGTGATTCTGTGATTCTGTGAAACCCCAAATCCCACTGCCCCCACGATGACTAGATTATAATATTAGTGCAAGGCTGTTAAGGCCATTTAATATGATTCTCCTAGAGTTCCAAAGAATTTTCACATTTTGCCTACTTACAAATACACTAAAATGTATCCCAGCTAAATTGTTGTTTTGGTTACTTTGGAGTCTGTTCATTAGCAGAACCCCTACCTTCTCAATGCATTATTAAAATTCAGAGAATCACGCAGAATGACAGTATCATTAAGGTTGGAAGAGACCTTCAAGATCATCTAGTCTGACCCAGCACCACCATAATCACCCCTAAACCATATCCCTAAGTGCCATATCCAGACACCTCTTGAACGCTTCCAGAGGCAGTGACACCACCATCTCCCTGGGAAACTTATTCTGATGTCTGACCATTCTTTCAGTGAAAAATTTTTTTCTAATATCTGGTCTGAACCTCCTCCGTGCAACTTAAGGCCATTTCCTCATCTTTTCACTTGAGACATGGCAGAAGAGACTGACATTCACCTGGCTACAGCCTCCTGTCAGGGAGTTGTAGAGAGTAATGATGTCCCTCCTGAGCCTTCTTCTCTCCAAACTAAAAACCCCCAGCTCCCTCAGCTGCTCCTCATAGAACTCTCTAGACCCTTCACCAGCTTCATTGCCTTTCTTTGGACACGTTCCAGCATCTCAGCATCCTTCTTGTAGCAAGGGGCCAAGAACTGGACACAGTACTTGAGGTATTCCTTTCTTAATTAATCTTTTACAAAATATATTGGAAATATATTATTGACAACTCAGACACCAGCATATACTGTGCCAACAGTGCTAAATTATCTTCATTATACAGCAATGCAGAACTGAAACAAAAGCTACAATGCTGCATCATTTAATGTGGCATGCCAGGCTAAATGGTCCCACTTCAGTAAACAGTCTAGAAATCATGGATTTCAAAGAGGAGAACATCTATTGATATAATACAAGAATATGAAAGGCTTACAGAAAAAGTGAGATTTGTAACTCCTTGCTTACTCTAAAATGCAGAGGGGAAAATAGATTTTTTCCCTGAGGAAAACAGAACAGCTGAAGAGATAATGCACAAAGAAAAACAGCTTATTTTGATCATTCACCCTTCACGTAGTCAAATATCACAGAATCAAATAACAAAAACCAGAAGGCAAAAAAATGAGACTGAACATAAGAAAGAATAAAATGCTATATTAATGGAAGAAAGAGAGTAGGATGTGGTAGGTCACTTCACGAGGAAGGGCACAGAGGAAGGGCTCCTCTCCATAGAAGGGCCAACATAGTAGCAGAACCAGAGCAGCAGACAGGAGCAGCAGTTAATACCGAGGGGAATAAGGAGGTCCCAGTCTTAATAGTCTGAGCTCCCAATGTTATGGTTATGACACACCATAGAGCTTGTTCCCCAGTGGCTAATGGAGTTGCTGTGCCAGCAATGTCAGAGGCTTCCACACAGACAGATCTTTTGACAATAGGTGTAGCTCTGCAGGCCTCGGGTTGTAAGTAGTGACTGGTGCCTGTCAGAAGCTGGGGTCAAGTCATCTCCTCTGCAGGAGGTGTCCTTGTCGAGGAGCTATGTCACCAGGTCAAGGAGTTATATGAGGAAGTAGGCTGCATAGCCTATAGGATACTCTCAGAGACCCTACAGACTCGAGTCTCAATTGCCCTCTACATCAGAGGTGCAGGTGGGCTCTGCACCATGTCTCTCAAGAAGCCAGAAGTCAATAGAACAGGAAGGCTAGAAACTGATCACTCTCCATACAAGCAGGAATGCTCCTGTTCCTCTTGAAGACTTGACACAAACAGATTTGGTGCCCTCCAAGTTGAGGAGGAGCTTCAAGCAAAGCAACTGTCTCTAGACCCTGAGCCACAAAGGATCACCCAGAAGAAGCAGCGAGCGACTGTCATGGGTGTGTCTCTGCTGCAGGGGACAGAGGTCCCATCTGCTGCCCTGACCAGTTGTTCAGAGAAGTTTGCTTCCTGCCAGGAGCTCTAATCAGAGATGTTGCTGAAAGACTGCCAAGATTCATCAACAGATATACCCCCATTGGTCTTTCATGCAAGCACTAATGATACCAAGGGTAATTTGAGAACCATCAAACACAACCTCAGAGGAAACTGGATCATCTCTCTTATGAGGAAAGTCTGAGTTGGGCCTGTTTAGCCTCAAGAAGAGATGACTGAGAGGGGATCTTATCAATGTGTAGAAGTATCTGAAGGGAGGGTGTCAAGAGGATGGAGGAGCCAGGCTCTTCTCAGTGGTGCCAAGCAATAAGACAAGAGGCAATAGGCCTCTTTGGGAAACTGATGCACAGGAAGTTCCACCTGAACATGAAGAAGAAATTTCCTGTGTGGGTGACTGTGCATTGAAACAGATTGCCCAGAGAGGGTATGGAGTCTCCCTCCCTGGAGATATTCAGAAATCGTCTGGACACAATCCTGTGCCATGTGCTCTAAGATGACCCTGGTTAAGCAGGGATGTTTGTGGAGAGTTAGGGATATGCGTGCGGAAGATATCGGGCTGTAACGGTCAGCCAGGACCCCCTCCCCTCTCGCAGTCTGACCTTCGCTCCCTGCCCGGC
>JACAXG010000446.1:108228-121508 GCA_018881555.1 Amblyornis subalaris | reverse complement strand
CTTCTCACGGGGTCACATCCTCCTCCAGGCATTCCCTCCTCCAGCCCGGGCTTCTCACGGGGTCACATCCTCCTCCAGGCATTCCCTGCTCCAGCATGAGCTCCTCTCCGGGCTGCAGGTGGATCTCTGCTCCATCRTGGGCTCATTCACACGTCACAGTTCCCTCACCTCCAGTTCCCACTGGAGTTCCAGCCTGTTCAGTGCAGCAGCRCAGGCACAGCAGTGATACTCTGGGCACCTGCCAGCCCAGGCCCATGGCCAGGGCTGTTATCCAAGTGTCCCAGGCACAGCACAGGAGGGGATCAGCAGCACAGCACCAGCAAGAGCAAAAAGCAGCCACTAACGAGCACCAGACTTGGATGGGCACTCAGGAAGCGAGTCCCATGGCAAGTACAGGAACCTGGTCATTGTCAGCTAAACAGCACCAATGGCTATAAATTYAATCTAGGACACCCCAGTCACATCTGTTGTTATCTGGAACACTTCAAGCCCCACACTGCACACCAAATAGGTCTGTCATGGTTTATCCAGCGGCCAAACCCCACACAGCCTCTCACTCACTCCCCCTCCAGCAGGATCAGGGAGAGAATCGAAGTGTAAAAGTGAYAAAACTCGTGGGTGGAGAGAGAGACACTAAGAGGTGAAGCAAAAGCCACACACATAGGCAAAGCAAACCCAGGAATTCATTCTCTGCTTCCCATGGGAAGGCAGGAGTTCAACCACCCCCAGGAGAGCAGGGCCCCATCACACACCATGGTGACTTTGGAAGACAAACACCATCACTCCAAATGTCCCCCCCTTCTTCCTTCTTCCTTCCACTTTCTATACTGAGGACAATGTCATAAGGTCTGGAATATCCCTTGGGTCAGTTGGGGTCAACATCCCAGGTACCCCCAACCCGCTCCCCAGTGTGGCCATAACAGGAGCAGAAAAGGCCTCGGCTCTGTGCAAGCCCTGCTCAGCAAGAAMAAAAACATCTCTTTATTGTCAACCCTGTGTTCAGCACAAATCCCAGAGACAGCCCCATTCCAGCCACTGGGAAGAAAACCCTACCCCAGCCCAACCACCACAGGCCTGTTAGAGACCCAACACTGAAGGGAAGAGAAACCCACCAGTGTCTGGTGCCAGGGGAGATGGTGAATGGTCACTGAGTCACAGAACTATGGCTGTTCCACACATGACATGCAGATGATGCCCTGAAGGAGTGGAGTGTGGATCTGCCTGAAGAGCACCAGGTATCTCCATGGACAGTCTAAGCCTGGAGCAGGTGGTGACTGGAGCCCCATCAAGTGAGAGACCACCCAAGATGGAGTCACTCCAAGGGAAAGGGCTAAATCCATATGTCTTCAGGAAAACAAGGACTTGACAGTTCCAGGGGAGGCCCTGGGGATCCTGGAGGCTGGAGAGGGATTCATGTCACCCTCAGGCACAACTGAACACATCTGCTTTCCCTGGAAATGCACCTGAGTCTGTTGGAGCACCTGCCCCATCCACAGACCCTTCGGGAGCAGCTTTCAGCAGTGATCCCTTCACAGCTTGGGCTCGTAGGAGGAGCACAAGGAGGAGGCCARGAGAGGCTGCCCAGGTCAGAGGGAGGGTGCGGAGAGATCAGAAGGGAGGTGACCTGGCCCAGGAAGTTGCCTCACAGAGAAAGTTTCTGGCATTCAGTTAATCCAAGGCAATGTCCAGACCCTGCATCTCTTGGGATATCCTACCGCGTGCTCATGGTGCAGAGCCRAAATTCATGAAAATTCCTGAAGAATAAAAGCCTGACAACGCTGGAAAGGAAGACTTTTCCAGCTGTTATATACAGGTCTTTCCTGCAGTGGTTTCAACTGCTCAGCACAGCACAGGCCTGGTCTGCTCGGGTTTAGAGTTACAAGGGTCAGTAACTCCTCCATGTCCCCTGGCTCAGGATCCCTGAGCTGCCAGAGGAAGGTTGGGAAGAGCATGAGGTCTGCTTTAGTCAGCTGGAGGAATAGACACAACTTTTGGCCCTGGCAATGATTTCCTCTGCTGGAAGRTCCAGGTGGAAGGAAAGATGGAATGTGATCCCTGAAGAGACATGGGGGGAGGCTCTCCTGGATTTGTGTTTAACGAAGAGACAAGGCAAGACTGGAGGAAGGTGAGGAGRGCAGCTTTGACTGCTCACATTTCTTCTGTGAAATCCCCCAGACACTCAAGCTCTCCTGCTCCAAACCCTACCTCAGGCAAGTAGAGCTTCTTGTCCCAAGCTTTGTCCTTGCTCTTGGCTGTTTTGTTTCCTTCGTGTTGTTGCATGTGCAGATCTGCAGGGCTGTGCTGAGGATCCCCTCTGGGCAGGGACAGCACAAAGCCTTTTCCACATGCYTCCCTAACCTGGCCGTGGTGTCCTTGTTTATCAGCACAGGGATGTTTGCCTGCCTGAAAGCCCCTCCATCTCCTCCCCTTGCGCGAATCTGGTGGTGACAGTGCTGTACTCAGTGGTGACTCCACTAGCGAATGCCCTCGTCTACAGCCTGAGGAAGCAGGAGCTCAAGGACACCCTGTGGAAACTACTGGAAYACACACAATTCAAGCAACAATAAAGTGCCCATCATCCTCACAGGACTCCCAGGGGAGCTCAGGAAATTCCAGGACCAGCCATTGTTAGCAGATGTCATGTCTCTACAGAGGTTTTGGCATTGGGTTTTTGGGTTTYCTTGAAAGTTGCTGGTTTGTGCCAATCCCTGTAAGCATGGAAGACCTGAGAGTTTTAAAGAAAACCACGAAGTTGCACTCCAAAGAGAAAGGTGCTGCCCTTGCCTTCTCCAAGGAGASRGGTCAGGTGAAACTCCTCCCGTGGGAACGGTGCCAAGCACCTGGCATCTTAACCAAGATGAGAACAAGAGAGTGTGGGCCCTAAAGATTGCTAATTTGTATGCTGGCTGAAGGTGCTGTGAGAAACCATTTTTGGTGGCAAACCACCCATGTGAATGCATGGCTTACTGTGATTGAAAACAATCACAGGAATGGAATGCTTGAGATATGCTGTGGGTTACAAAATTAGCAGAGGTTCTGAGGCCCAATGAGAGCRTGGATGTCTGTAATGGAGAGTAATAAAAGAGAGCTCTCCTTAGAAAAAAAAAAAAAAAATACCCCAGCACCTACAGAGAGCTCAAAAAAGATAACACATTCTATCAATGTTTTTTCTCATCACCGAAACCTTACTATTTTACATTTAGATTTTTTCTTTATATTTGAATTTTTCTTTACATTTAATACCATCACCAACACCCTCTAGAGCAGCTGTCTGTCTCCAGGGCTTGTAAACAAAACCTAGTGCATGAGGCTCACGTGGGCACATCAAAATCCAGCCAATGTGGAAATCTGTAAAACTCATTTTGTCTAAAGCCTCAACATTAATGCAAACCTGTATCTATAYRATGAYAATTTCAATGCAGGAACAGATATGGCCCTGTGACCTTACATGGTATTTTAACACTCCCATGGCACAGACCGGCCTGGATCCAGCCAGGGCTAGAGATGACTTTTGGATAGGATTTGGAAAGAAAAGAACAACCTAGACAAGAAAGGAAAACAAGTAGCAGAGGACGAATATGAAGGTTTAAGGGTGTGGTGGATGTCTCACCTGAGCTCAGGCCAGAGACATCTCCCCTTTCTATCCCCATGTGTCTCTAGAGTCCCTTCATGTAACTCCAGTCACCCCTTTGTATCTCTAGGGCTGTCTTTGAGAAGCTCAACCCCATCCCATGAGGGGCTGTGGAAGGCACAGGAGCCGTCGGGGAGAGAAATCCATGTTTCTTCTGCATTGGAGSAGAACCAGCACACCCCTAGCTGGATCCCATGGTTTATGGACACACACGTTCCATTTGACACAGTGGGATGGAGATGTCTTCACTCCAGGGGCTCACATATCCATGGACAATATATGGAATAGATTTTATATGTATTTATCTATCACACATTGCAAATACATGTGCAAGTGTCATGGTTTGGACAAACTTAGGAGGAAGACTCAAAGAGTATACTCTGCAAAAGATTGGATCCTGAAACTCCCTTCCCCCTCCCCCCCCTTAAGAATTTCTCGGAGGAGAGTGAAAAAAACTGTTTGTTTAACAAAACCAGCTGCTGGGGGGGTGCACGCAGGCACCAGGGGAAGGGAAGAAAACAAATAAACACATAATGTTAGATAATAAACCTCTCATAGTGAAGGCAACCTGGATGAATTCAGAGTCGTTTGTTTCCTGGGTGTAGTTTTCTGCTCTGTCTCCTGAAGGCTGCTAGAGTAAGCCCCCTCCAGGCCTAGGATGGTGCAGGCCTCTCTGAGGGCCCAGGGTGTAGGCCCCAGAGTTCACTGGTCTGTTGTAAAGTTCCAAAGGAAGAAGGAAGAAAAACACGATCCCAGGAAAAAGCTGTCTTCTTTCCTTGCCTCAGGCAGAGGAGGAAAAAGCCAAAAGTAAGTTTTAACTCCCTCCAATATCCCTCAGCTGAGTAAAAGCAGGGCAAAAGCTCACAGGGAAAAAAGGTAAAAAATTWAAAAAGTGAAAAAATGTTCCCTTTGCATTCAACTGCAGAAAAGCGGCCAGCGAGAGTTCTCTCCTGAGAACCACAACAACAACTAGCAATAAAACCAGGAATGTAAATACCTTCCAAGAAAATCAAAACACAGCGCCTGGCTTCTCGAGCCAGCTTAAGGACACAGAATTAATATTTTGCATTAAGCAGGTGATTGGGATACATAGCATCATAAACTCACCCCAAGACATTCCACCCCTTATCCCATATCGTCGGCTTAATGCCCAAACTAACATATATCTAACTCTACACACTCAGTTATACRTACATATATACATAGATACATATATACAGCTATATACAGATAATGGCAGTGACATTCAGCAAACAGTGGTATTTACACGTAGTTCTCACCCAACATCAGATCTCCCTGCGGCACACAATGTGTTGTTCTGTTGCGGTGGCTGAGCCTGCAGCAGATGAGGCTGCAGTGACTGGGCCAGCCACAAGAGTGACTGAGGAGCCAGTGAGGCCGGAGGGCCCAAGTGCYCCTGTTCGGTTGGCCTGGTAGCCTGTCACTCTTGTTGCCCTATAAGGTTATGTTCTAGCAAGTTCTCCRTTACTCGACACCCCATTGGTCCTGTTTCCTTGCTCCTCCCGTCACCCTTCCCTATTGGTTGAAATTATGTAACCCCGCCTATTCTCCACCCCCCAGCCCTCACCCRATTGGATCATGATGCTCTCCCCGCCCCTTCTTCCCTCAGTACAAAACCCCTGGACCCTCCATTTTGTATGTTCTTTGTCCCTGGATCCTCCTGCAATAAACACCTGTGCTGGAAACCATACAAAGAACCCATTCYGCCTCTTTACTGCGGCTAGCCGTCTGTGAACTCAGTGCATGAGTGTGTTCACAACCCCTGCATAGCAGGATCGTGTGCTGCCTACGTCGTCGCGTGGCCACCCGGGCTGGGGCGTCTTCCCGTACTGGGGACGCTTCTGGAAGGCTGCAGCACATAACACCCTCTGCACGCTGCGGCATTGTTCCATCTCTCTGCATCACCCACCATGTATGACCTGGTCCCTGAGCAAAGACAACCCCACAGATGGGTTTGTCTGTACTCGAGGCAGAAGTAATCCAAACAGTCTTTCCTCAGTCCTCTAACATGTACTACTGGGACCTTGTCTCCATCTATTTTATGCAGAGACTCAGATTGGGCAGGGCCTGCTCAGTTGGTGGAACCTCGGATGTTAACTAACCAGGTGGCCTTTGCTAAGTGCTGCTCCCAGTTTTTGAAAGATCTCCCACCCAGTGCCTGCAAGGTGGTTTTTAGCAATCCATTGCACCGCTCCACTTTGCCTGCTGCTGGTGCATGGTAAGGGATATGGTATACCCACTCAATGCCATGTTCCTTAGCCCAGGTGTTTATAAGGTTGTTCTTGAAATGAGTCCCGTTGTCAGACTCAATTCTCTCGGGGGGGTTCCACTGAGATTTGAACTCGGATTGCTGGATTCAGAGTCCAGAGTGCTCTTTAGTAGTCAAGTCACAGACACAGATTTGGTTCTGGGCATCCAGAATACATTTCTGATGGAGGTGGCAAGGGCTGGGCCTGGTGGAAGGGCTGGGTGTGGCCATGTTGGCCTGGCCAGGCCTTGTGGGGAGGTGTTGCCCTCCCAAGCCAAGCACTGCCAATTCCCCACAAGAGCTGGGGAAGACAAGCCAAGGGGTTGGCACACGGCAGGTTCCTGGGGACAGCGACAAAGCCGCTGGGAGCTGCAGGGCAAACCCGCTATGCCGTGGGGGGTGGGAGTGGGGTTGGGAAGGAAAAGGTGGAGACCATGGCCAGAGGAGCAGCGGGAGGAGCAGCCCCAAGGCTCCCAGCTGCCAGCCCCTGCCCAGCACAGCAAAGCCCAAGCAAGCCCAAGCTGGAGCCCCCAGCCCTGTTTCCCAGCGCAGGAGCTGTGCCCGAGAGCAAAGGCCGGTGTGGGCGATGGTCCCGGGGCACTCGCCGTGCTGGAGCCACCGGGGCTGGCTGCGGGAGGGCCTCACCGGGGCATGTTCTGTGCTGCTGTTCAGCTCTTGCCTGCCAGGCTTTAGAGGGAAAAGGAAAGCCTGTTATTTCAGCTGCTGKCTGCCAGCCCTGCACAAGCCTCTGGYCCTGGGCTCCAGGAGTGCTRMAMGGAGCTGGGCCTTCGACTTCATTTTTGATGTCAATTTGTTTTCCCCACTTGAAAYGCCCCAAATTTTGACACCTGACTTTGCAGCATGAAATACTTTTACATTGAAGATATTTGCAGAAGATTTTGAGAAAATATAATAATGCGGTTTGATGAAAGAATATCTTATAATTGCAAGTGCTTCTGTTCAGTTTATGGTAGGACAGACACTTCAGCCCAAGCCACCAGCACAGACTCTGACACACACATCCCATCCCCTGAACCCTGCTCCCTGCTTTGGCACCAAGGCTGTGCCACAGCTCACCCTGTTACGTCCAACGTGGGCAATGGTGGAGTCTGGTGGGGACAAAAAGCACAGAGTGAGCCCTTGCTTCCCATTCTGGGAGGGACGAGCCCCACCCTGCCTTTGAACAGCAGATCCCCCCGGGGTCAAGACTGAATCCCCTGCCCTGATTCCCCCTAATGTCACCCCACTCCTGGCAAGAGAGGACGGTGCCTTTCCATTTATGGATGCAGAACAGGGATGGGGGGTCTGTTGTCCCCTTTCTTCTGCAGGCAGAAGCTGGGCTGTGCGTGCAGGGAAGAAGCGGAGCAAGGGCATGGGGAGAGATCTGCCCTGGTGCAAAGGGCAGTGGTTTTGGAAATCCCACTGGGACATGAATTGCTGGGATTGCATGTGGAATTGGGAAAGGTCCTGCACTGAGGGGAGGGGAGGGAGAGCATGGAAWGGGGCTTTGGGGCAGGTCCCTGCAACTCGGTGCAACTCCTGAGGCTGCAGCACGGCCGGTCCCTGGGCTCAGGGATTCTGGTGGTGCTGGAGGGCAGCCAGGCCACAAGGAGGGAGTCCCACAGACAGAGGGGTCCATGGTCACTCAGGGAGAGGGGTTGGTACTCGCACTATGTTTCATTGTTGTCGGTCACTTCAGCCTGGTGGCTGCCTGCAGAAAGTTCAGAAAAAGGGGTTTGGGGTCTGTGATGAGTCCATTGGAGTCATTGCCGTGGATGATTCTGTCTTGCATCAGGTGTATGGATGGAGTACAATACAGGCCAAGCCCTGCTCCTCCCTGCCTGCACCATGGGGGAATCCCCCATGGGCACAGACCATGCTGCCCCTGGACAAGGACCACCCCAGGGAGCCCAGGATGCCCCATCTCAATCAGCCCCAGCCCCACAGCCCCCAGGGATTGCTGCTCACCTTTGGCATCTCTCTCTGCAGGTCCCTGCAAGGAAAAGAAAGGCAGAGGTGGGAGGCAGAGCTCCTGCACAGCCCTGCCTTTCCCTGCTCTGGGCTATGCAGTGAAGATGATGGGCTGAACCTCCACACCTCACTGGCAGAGGGATTCTTCAAGCCCACCCCCTTCACAACCCTGAATCCCCTTTCCCAGCCTGGCTTCTCCTAAGCTCTCAGCAGCTGTGCACAGCCAGAGTGTGGAGGAGCTGTGCTGGCTCCACTCAGGCCAGCTCAGAGCCTCAATTCTTGTGCCCAGAGGATGGGAGCCAATGTGTGCCTGTGGCAGGGATGCATTTGGTCTCTCCCTACACACTTTGGCATTCAAGGATAGTCACCCCTTTTGTAAAGTCTTTGTCATCTCGTCAGCTTTACATCCCTCATGTGACAAAGGAAAAGCCTGAGAGTCTGAGCTTTCTCTGAAATGGGGGAAAGAGAGCAGCCATCCTAAACCAGCATGGGTCAGACAGCAACAGCCCTGCATCATGCTGCAATTAATTCTCAATATCCGGAACTCACTCACCTTTCCTCACAAAAGAATAGGTGGTTACACCCAGGAGGAGGAGAGAGATCACCACCAACCCTACCATGATGTCTTTGTAAAAGGTCTTGAGGCACATGGAATTGGTACCTATGTTCCCAGAAGCTGTTGGGAAGAGAGGGAGTTACAGGGAGTGGAAGTGGAGAGCAGGATTTGCCCTTCGAGCCCAGTCAGATCCTGGCTGATGAGCCTGCCAGTGTCCTGGTGTTGGCAGCTGGGCAGCCTTGGCCCGATGCTGAGGGACATTGGGTGAGAGGGAGGGAATCACTCACCATCAGTGGATGTCCCTGCCTGGGAGCTGGACGCGCTGCCTGGGAGGAGAAAGGGACAGGGAGAGAGTCTGCAGCTCCCCCAGGTACTGCACAGACTGAGACACTGTGGGGACCCCCTGATCCCTCCTCTATCAACTGTGRGGATCAAGAAATGAATGCCCTGCACAGCTGTGGCTCTGGATTAGATCTGGTCCCACCACTCTGCCCTTTCCATGATGCTGGGGCAGGAGAGGAGCAGGATGCTCTGCCRGGACTGGGAGGAGTGTCCCTGGTGCCAAAGGCTGTGCTGAACTGCACCCTGACCCCAGCACCCCAACTGCCCAGGGACATGCCATGGGGCAGGACAGGGTCCCCTCCCTCACTTGGGGTTTCGGGGTATCTGAGAGTGTTTCTTGTCTGTGCCCCAGTGCCACGACTCACCTGTGACACTCATGTTCCTGGGAGCACTAGGGGCAGAGTTCCTCACTTGGCTGCTGTTGTCCTTGTGCTGGTATCCACATGGGAATGTCCCTGTGCTCCACTTCATCATGGTGAAGAGCATGTAGTAGCTCCCCCTCCCCTGCTGGGCTTTCAGGCTCTGCACCTGCACCCCATCCTTGCAGAAGATGATTTGGGTGACAGAAGACTTGGAGACAATTTGGCACCGAAACAAAACCTGTTCCCCCTCCTGTGCTGCACCCAACGTGGTATCGGTTTTCATGAAGAGGGCAGGAGCTTGGAGGTCTTCTGCAGAGAGGGCAAAGGGATGAACCGGGACAGTGTTAACTGTTTACAGGGCTGGAAAATGGCTCAGATCTGAGAGGGGAAGACTTTCCTGTCCAGGGGTTGTAGCAAGGCATTTCACATCCCACAGGAGCTTTTCTGTTGTGTGTTAACCAGTCAGAGAACTCAAACAGGACAAGCTGTYTTGTAGTGAGGTATTTTGGTGCCATGGGGTTAACACTGGTCTGACATCTCCCAGCTGCCAATAACCATGTTAATGTTGAAGTGAGATCTGGAAGGATAAGCTGTGTCCCTGTTGTATCAGGGACAGAGCCAAATCACGACATAAATAGCATCCAGGAGAAGGTGAAAATGGCATTATTTATTAATAGAAAGATCTCTTTTATACCTTAGTGTGCTTGAATGCCATAAGGTCATTGGTCCTTTGGCCATCCACCTCTCAGGGTGATTGGCTAGGTGCTWCAATGCCTTATTCCAAATATTTCTCTAGACATATCATAACAATACTACACAACAATTCACAGGTGCACGATAAGAAGAAGTCCCGTTAGAGAAACATCTCGSTGTTTTCATAGCTTCTATGGGAAAGGACAGCTTCTCATAGAAAGCAAGAAGCTGGAAAATTTCTCTGCTAAAAGCTTTTCAGTACCCATAAAGCTGCATTTCTGWCTGACTGACACTTACTTCACAACTATAAAAGCCACAGCAAACTTTCACAAAGTAGAAATCTTCTGCACATTTTCCTGGAAAAGTTTGGAGTTTCTCTCCTAAGCAGGGGCGCTGCTTCACGGTTACTCCCCTGGAGGTCGAGTGGAGGAATCCATGTACATTATTGTCATTTTGGTGGTAAGTTATATTCAAATCCTAATCAAGACTATTTCTTCTGCTAGCTTTAATATAGGTACCTTGATATAGTGCACTGTTCTATGTTATGCTGTGATCTCCTATATGCTGTAATCTTTTTCGTTTTATATTGTTTAGTAAGTAATTCTCATTAAGATATTTCTTCTGTTACCTACTATCAGTTTAATAAATAATTAATTTTTTAAAATATATCTGATTGGCCATCATTAGAACTTGAGGACCAAAGTGATTCCTTAAATTTAAACTGTTGCCAAAATCTGAGGCTAAGGCAGGATTTGTCTTTAGCTTCCACTCTCCCTGCAACAGAGGTTCACACATGGGGAACAAAGCCCTTCCCTCTTTCCATGTCCAGCCCCACACAACTCCCTTGATGTGACCTATCCCTGTACTCACCATTCCCTGGGGAGCTGCAGATGTCCTGGGCCATCACACCAGCACCTGCACCGTGGGGCACAGAGGGCTTTGGTCAGAGGGGCAGCAACCCAGCTCAGCCCTGTGCCCCTGTCCACATTCCCACTTAGCTGAGTTTTGGCTGGGCCAGCACCTTCCCACCCATGAGGTTCCATCCTGCATCTCCTTTTGTCTCCTGGCTTGACACCTCCCCGAGCCCATTTGGGTTTGTGGTTCCAGGTGGATGCCTCTGTCTCCGTAAAGCACTTCAGCATCTGCCAAGTCTCACACTATGACCAAAACACTCAGCATAGCCTAGGGAAGGGTCTTAGATGGGCCACAGCACATTTTGGAGAGAAATTTAATTGCCTGGGAACATCCTTACCCTGAGGAACATTTCCGAAGTATTAACCTAAGTCTGTACAGGTGCCCTGAGTGACCCTCCTGGTCACAATTTTCTGGTCAGGGCTTGCAGCCATCTGGTCTGTTGGGAGGTGTCCCTGCCCATCGAAGGGGAGTGGATTGAGATGATCTTTAGGGTCCCTTCCAGCCCAAAYCATTCTATGATTCTCTGGCCTTGAGCAAACTGAAAAGTCAGTAAGAAAATAAAATCCTTAAACAAAAAAACCAGCTACAGTTGATGCCAGAGCACAGATGTGGGAAATGTGCAGAGTGTTTGGAAAATATGGCAACTTGGAAGAAAAATGCAAAAGACAAGTCAGAGCCATTTTTTATTCTTTTTTCCCAAGAKGACCCAAACTGATTCAAGAGAGGAAGTGAAAGGGAGCAGCCCCTTCAAACACTGCATCACAAAGGAACAACTGATGTACTACTACAAAGACTTTTGTTTGTTTGTTTTAACACGGGAAAACCAATGAAGAAAGGCCAGAGCTGATCTGTCCTCCAGAAATAGCCTAAGGAAGGGCTGGGTTCTGCTGTGGAGTCACAGCCCAGGATCTCAAGGCATGGGAAAGGTTTGGCGATGCAAGCTCAAGGCCCCCCAAGCTCTTGTGGTGCTTTCAGGCGGAGGGTCCCTCTCTGAAGGAGAGGTTTGGGGGATCATTGGAGGTTCAGGTTGATCTGGGTWAGTGGAACCTGGAGGGCTGCAGGCACCTAAACTCCAGTTGGTTCTCCTCTGGCTCCATCTCCCTCTCCAGAGGATGCTGCTGATCCCATCAATCCCTGCCCAAACTGGTAGAGGGATGTGTTGGGTCYCTGATCTGCCTCCCTGTCAGAGATGCAGGATTTGTACAGGGGGATGAAACTGCCTTAGGACAATTTTGGTGAGAAGATGTCAAAGCTCCTGTCGTGAGCTCCCCACCATCCTGTTGTGGATGCCCTGTGAGTCTGAGAAGGGAGAGGAGGTTGGACACAGAGATCCAGGAGGAAGGTGGGAAGTGTGGACTGCAGGGCTGCTGAGCAGGGCAGGACAGGGCCCGTGCTGGGCACAGGGCAGGCCCCGGGGGAAAGGGTGTGTGGAGCAGCCGTGCAGCACTGAGGGGCAGAGCTGCTCTGGGGARGGCAGCAGGACCATTGCTTCCTGCAGGTGCCTTGGACCTCTGAGCAAAGGGGACAATTCCCAACAACCCTAAGACAGTTCTGGTCAAGAGTATGAGAACTGGCATGTCTGGATCCCTTTTGAGAGCCAGAGGCATCCACCTGGAAGAACAAACCCACCCAAACCAGGCTCTGATGCAAGAAAGTTTTTTCCATGGCTAAGACACAAAAGGCCCCATTGCTGTGGGATGGCTTTAGATTGGGGGATACAAAYGCTGAGACCCCATAGCCCCAACTGCCCCACAGCCAGACACCTTCACCCACCAGCAATCCCAAATGCCCGGTGACATTCCATGGGGCAGGGCAGGGTCCCCTCCCTCATCTCTGGTCTGGGGGGCCCAGGAGTGTTTCCTGTCCGTTCCCCAATGCCACAACTCACCTGTGAGATGCAGATTCTGGGGAGCGCTGAGGGCAGAGTTCCTCATTTGGCTGCTGTTGTCCTTGTGCTGGTCCCTGCACTCCCCCTCGTCAY
Source organism: Amblyornis subalaris (assembly GCA_018881555.1). Taxonomy (NCBI): domain Eukaryota; kingdom Metazoa; phylum Chordata; class Aves; order Passeriformes; family Ptilonorhynchidae; genus Amblyornis; species Amblyornis subalaris. Next base: position 108,788 of record JACAXG010000446.1, on the reverse strand, counting down.
GGTGAGGAGCATGAAGKAGGTCCCCTACTCCTGTTGGGCTTTCAGGCTGTGCACCTGCACCCCGTCCTTGCAGAAAATTATTTGGGTGACAGGAGACTTGGAGACAACGTGGCACTGAAACAAAACCTGTTCCCCCTCCTGTGCAGCATCAGGGCTGATTTGCAAAGCAGGAGCAGGGAGGTCACCTGGAGAGATGGCACAGGGATGGCCCAGGGCAGTGTTACTGATGTCAGGGCAGAATCTGGGAGGGGAAGATTTTCTGTTCCAGGGGTTCTTACATGGGGAACAAAGCCCTTCTCTTTTCCCACCTCCAGCCACACATCTCCAGTCCCTTTATGGGACCTATCCCTGTACTCACCATCCCCTGGGCAGCTGCAGATGTCCTGGGCCATCACACCRGCACCTGCACYGTGGGGCACAGAGGGCTTTGGTCAGACATGCAGAAACCCAGCTCAGCCCCATGCYCCTGTCCACGTTCCCACTGCTGAATCTTGGCAGGGCCAGCACCTTCCCASCCATGAGGCTCCAGCCTGCATCTCCTTTTTTTCTGGGATTCACAC